>SNQJ01S0117700.1:0-27651 GCA_010110895.2 Picea sitchensis
AAGGCTTCTCCACTCTAGTGAGAGATGGAAAGCTTATGAAATGGTGTTGATAATGTCTATTGCTAAAGAGTGAGTCTCCAGCAATCCCAACAGCATAACATTACAATGAATTCCTTGAAGAAATGATGGTCATTCATGGCTTTATATAGCCAAGCTTTGAGCTATTATGCACCCCCTTTTGGATGTGAAAAGGGGCTCTTTAGGGCACAATTAGGTCTTTGACCAGCCTCCCCACGCAGATTGAGCTCGGATTTGATGTCAAATCGACTTGGGAGCCGATCCATTAGTGGTTGGGAGGCCGACCAGCTTCATAAATGCGCCGTTTGGCAGGCGCGCGGGTTTGGCACCCCACAGCCGCGCATATGCGCCCAATATACGAAGGTATTGCGCGCGCGCGCTTATTTTTAGTGGGTATGCTACGCTTTTTAATTTTTTAGCCAATTTTGTATAGTTTTGGCCCTTTTGTTGTGTTGTGGAGTTAATCCTTGTGCCATGAATGACTGTTTTTCTGTGCTGATGATGCGGAGTTCTTGTCGCTCTGTGCGGACGAAATTTCAGTGATAACAACACTAGCCAAAAATGCCTGACATTGTGTTCTTGAAAATCAACCTCATCTTAGGAAATTGCACAATGCCTCATTGATCTAAACCCTAATGTTAGAGATACTCCAACAAATGGTTTTTTGGTCGACGGAATGATAGCGTAGGGGCCCCACTAGCTAAAACCTAGTGCTTTGAATCCAAGGAAACTGACAGTTTGTTCATCTGAGTCTCAATTTGAGTTTTATCGTGAGTTGCAACTTGCCTTTTAAGGTCATTCAATTATATGTGGCCAATTTGGTCTGAGGGCATAAAATCAAAACTGAGTAGCATAACGGATTTCTGCAATCTTCTGCAAGTATGTTTAGCAACCTTAAACCACTCTACCTATTTAGCCACCTAAATTCATGCTAGTTTTATCGATATTTTCCAGTCACCTCCTCAATTCATTCAAGGAAATGTGGCCAATTTGGTCCTAGTGTATATAATCCAAAATGAGTAGGAAGTTTCGTAATCTCTGAAAAGTATGTTTGGCTAAGTCCCATGCGAATACACTAGCCAAAAATACCTGACACAATGTTCTTGAAAATCGACCTCCTCTTCAGAAATTGCACTATGCCTCATTAACTAAAACCCTAGTGTTGGAGATACTACAACAAATGGTTTTATGGTCGACGGAATGATAGTGTATGAGCCCCAATAAATGAAAATTGGTGCCCTGGATCGAATGAAACTGACGATTCATGCATCCGAGTCTTGGTTTGAGTTTTATCGATAGTTGCAACTCACCTCCTCAATCCATTCAAGGACATGTGGCCAATTTGTTCTGAGGGTATAAATCCAAACTGAGCAACATAATAGAGTTATGTAAGCTCCCACAAGTCTATTTGGCCAAGTCCCATGTGACTACACTAGAAAAAAATGCTTGATAGAGTGTTCTTGAAAATCGACCGCATCTTCATAAATTGCACTGTGCCTCATTGACCAAAACTCTAGTGTTGGATATACTCCAACAAAAAAAAATTCGGTCGATGAAATGATAGCTTAGGGGCCCCAGTAGTTGAAACTTGGTTCTCTGAATCCAATTCATTTGACGGTTTGTGCATCTGAGTCTCGGTTTGAGTTTTATTGCGAGTTGCAACTTGCCTCCTCAATCCATTTAGGGATGTGGTCAATTTGGTCCAGGGGCATAAAATCCAAACTGAGTAGCATAACGAACTTTCGTAAGCTCCCACAAGTCTATTTTTCCAAGTCCCATGTGACTACACTAGACAAAAATACCTGTTGGCATAGGGGTAGACCCACTCGGATCTCACCCGAGAGACCTGGGGTTCAATGCTACAATAGTGCACCAACAATCCCTAACTACTGGCCCTTTTTGAAACACCTACGAAGCAGATGTAGTCTCACCCGAAGTAGCTATAGGGGGTTTTAGGACACAGGTGTCTACAACTAGAGGAAATGCAGAGTGGATTCATAGCAACATCACATAGCCACCTAGTTATTCTTTACCTTCCTTAAACCTACTATGCAAGTTGTACTTTAGATCTAATGCAATATCACAATAGCAGCATATCAAATGAAAAATAGAATAACATCAATCACACATAACACAAGATATACGTGGTTCACCCCCACCCTGGGACTACGTCCATAGAACTATGATTTATAATATATTAAGGTGAAATCATACAGTTCTTATCTGGGTTCTTTGCTAGAAGATATTCTCTCTTTCTCTTTATATTCCCTCCTTCCCTGCACACCCAACTGCAGGGTCTATCTTTGCACCCAACTGAAGGATATTACAATACCAGAAGGCTCTCACACTCAACACTTCTCTCTCACATAATAGTACCCACTCGATCACACAATAACAATGAACTCTCAACCAACTCAGTACCAACCCATCCTAGGTCCTTTAGACCTTTATTTATACATTACAATAGCTCTCGGACAACGTTAGGTTGAAACCTAAGTGTCAAAACCCTAGATACCAAAACCCTAGGTGTCTAAAACCCTAGGTCAACTTGACCTGCATTTTCATGGCTTCTCCAGCTTGTCTTTCCTTCCTTCTCGTGCAATGCTCCAAATCATTAGACAATGACTTTTTTTTCTTGCTGAGTTGTCCATGATCTGTCTTCCTTATTGATCTGTCATCCTCGATTTCCTCATCCAACAGATTTCTTTCTCTTACTTTGCACCATCTTTTCTTCTCTTTTGCTCACTTTGACCCAGCATCAGTCACTATGTCTTCCATGCAGTTCGCATTTCCTTTTTTCTTTTTTACTCTTTGCTTACTTCCATAGCCAAGGGAAAATAGGCCCCCAACACTCACCTATGACTCGTCCCGAGGCACTTCAGATCTTATCCTTCTGATTCACTTCATCTTCAGGTTGCATGGAGTAGCCTGTGCTTTCTTCTCTTTCCATTCCCACTATGTGCAAACTATATTTTCTGTTTTTGGTACCCAGTTTCAACTTCACCTGGTACCTAGACCCTTTTCCTTATACTTTTAGTGAGAGCTGCGAGGCAACTAGTTGTCATAGTACAATTTCAACTGGTTCCCATTCACCAAAGCTTCCTTCCATTCTCCAATCAAAGTCTTCAACTGCGCAGCTCCTCCTTCTATAACATAGGCAACCTCATATGGCTTAAGCCAATGCATCCTGAAATTCCCTGGATGCTTCATGAAATTACTATCATATACCAATACCAGATCTCCTTCCTTGAAGGATTTCTTCTTTATGTGTCTGTCATGGTAGGAATTTTCTCTTTCTTTCCGAACCTGCTGGTGAAATCCTGCAATAAATATGTCTTCTTCTAGTTCGACCAACTTTGCAATCCTCTTTTTCACAGTGTTAGTTTCATCCATATCTGTAAAGGCTGCAATTCTCAGACTAAGAACCAAATATTCCATCGGGACAACTGCTTCTAGACCATAGACCAATCTAAAGGGGGTCTGCATGGTCAGTTTCTTGCAAGTGGTTCTATAGGCCCATAGTAGTGTTGGTACTCTCAAATCCTAGTCATCCCTATTCACACTGCATATCTTCATCAGTGTTGTCTCCAAGATCTTATTGAATGCTTCAACTGTCCCATTTTCTTGCGGGTGGTAGGGTGTGATCTTCTAGTGATGAACTTGAAATTCTTGAGTCAAGGCTTCAATAGAGTTGTTAATAAAATGTGTCCCTTGATCGCTCATAAGGATCTTTGGGAATCCAAACCTAGTTATGATATCATCAAATATGAATCACATAGATGTAGTTGCACTACATTCCTTAACTGCTCTTTCTTATGCCCATATGGTCAAATACTTTGTTGCAGTGATTGTGTATCTATCTCCTGTGCACTTCCTTGGACGATTGATAGGTCCCACGAAGTCAATGGCTCATTTCTCAAATGTGTGTAGGGTCAGTTGCGGTGTTAAAGGAATTTTATCTCTTCGGGATGGTTTCCCAACTCTTTGACATACATCACAGGCCTTATAGTATTCTTTAGCATCTCTGTGTAGGGTAGGCCACCAAAGGCCAGCTCTAAGAACCTTATGCGTTGTTTCTTTCCCTGCGTAGTGTCCTCCTGCGATGCTTTCATGTGCTTTTGCAAGGATCAATGGTCTCTTTGCTTCCATAACACATCTCCTCAATATCTCATCAGGTCCCAGTTTGTATAGTTGTCCAACCTTAAGTGAAAAATCGACAGCGCATACACCATGGCTAATATTTCTCTTTTTGGATAGTTGATGTACTTCTTTATTCAGCAAAGGGTCTACCCTTCCTATCTCGTACTGTCTGACCAAATTTTGTAGCTCTTGTTTGAATTTTTCATCTTTAATCAACTCTATACACGTATACAAGAAACTTACAGTTTTACTCACCTATTTTCCTTCCCCGGGTGAAGCAGACTGATCAAATGCCAGAGGAATTCCACATTCTCTTACTTCTGGTCATGTCTTCGATGAAGAGCCTTGATCTCTCCCTAATTCTTTTCTTTCTTCCTCAAATATTTGTTTTTCTTTCTTCGCATCAAACACTTGTGTCTTCTCTATAGCTTTCCTGACTCTTGATTCTTCTGCAGTCTTTCCTTGGGTCATTCTATCTTCTCCTATAACAACGCCTCCTCTAGTGATAAAAATGACTCTGGGATTTGAAAACTCAAATGTCCTGTCAAGGTCTTAAATCTTTAATCAAACTCCCACACAGGTTCAACTATTCTCTGCTTGATTTCTTTTAGCTTTGTAATGCACTGTGACTTTGACCTAGGTTTCTTGAATTCAACAATTAGCGCAGTCTTAATGACATTCTGTGGTTTTGTTGCAGCTCCTTTGACAAATTTCATGTACCATCTCAGTGTGCAATCTCTCAAGGTAGTACTGAGCTGAGCTCGTTTAACAACTTCATCAGTGATATTTTTAATACTCCATACAACTTCACATAGAAACTAGTGTTGATCAGGATCTTCAGATCCATCTCCTCTGAAGGTGGGTAACCTCATATCATCTTCCATAGATATTCCTAGGTTTCCTAACTAAGTATGTGGTGGACTACTAGTGACAGTGCTCTGAGCGCTCTGGTGACTCCGATTACTCTGATTGCTTAATGCTGTTGAAACAAAAGGAGGAATAATATTACTTACTTCAATAGTTGACGCAGTTCCTGAAGTTTCTGGCTCTTCTCGGCGAGGTTCCTTTGTCCTAGCGAGCTTTGAATGCTCTTCGTCTGTCAAATCTGCCTCTTCTCCATTGTAGAAACCCTGGTCCCAGTAGTTCTTCTTAAACAGGTTCGTGAGAGGAACTTCTATGAATGCTCTCCCACTACACGTATGTCCATCCTCTGTTTCGTTGTCATTGTCCGAGTTCTTAAACATTAGTCTCTTCCAATCCATGCAAACTACTGTATCTTCAAGATGTTCTTCTCATGTAATAGCATCTTGATCTTCAACTTCAAAAAGTTTAAAAATTTTCCTCTGGGTCCCTTAAAGAAATATCCCTCAGCTTGGCTATATGACTCTACTATGTCAACAATAAACTCGGTGATATACCCTCCAATGGTACTATCAAACCAGTGATCTACTTCTCTTGACACGACGTTATCTGAACTTC
Organism: Picea sitchensis; assembly: GCA_010110895.2. Classification (NCBI taxonomy): domain Eukaryota; kingdom Viridiplantae; phylum Streptophyta; class Pinopsida; order Pinales; family Pinaceae; genus Picea; species Picea sitchensis. The sequence goes on from SNQJ01S0117700.1 coordinate 5,638, forward strand.
TTAATTAGTGCAGACATCCAAACCCTAGGTTGTTAATCTCAAATTGGGTGTCTTCTAATCTAGCTATCCACTCGTATAACTCTTGATGGATTCCTCCTAAGAAAATATCATGTATATCAGTAAAGATATATCTTCCCAACGAATCCTCTATACTAAGATTAGGGTTCTTGTTCTGGCCTTCAACAAATTCCTTTTCTTGATCTTCTATCCACTTCTGAATATTTGTCTTCGATGGAAACGACTTTGACATTCCCTCAAGAAGATTTTGGTCCTGGCAATGGAACCATTTGTTGGCACAGGGGCAGACCCAAGGTTCAACGCTACAACAACACACCAACAAGCCCTAACTACTGGCCCTTTCAGCAACACCTGTGAAGAAGATGCAGTCTCACCCGAAGTAGCTATAGGGGGTTACAGGACACAAGTGTCTACAACCAGAGGAAATGCAGAGTGGATTCATAGCAACATCACACAACCACCTAGTCATTCTTTACCTTCCTTAAACCTTCTACGCAAGTTATACTTCATATGTAACACAATATCACAATAGAAGCATATCAAATGACAAAGAGCACAACATCAATCACACATAACACAAGATATGTGTAGTTCAACCTCACCTTGGGGTTACGTCCACAGAACTGTGCTTTATAATATATTAATATGAAATCATACAGTTCTTATCTGTGCTATTTGCTAGCAGATCTTCTCTCTTTCCCTCTATATTACCTCCTTCCCTGTGTACCCAGCTACAGGGTCAATCTTCTCACCCAACTGAAGATCTTACAATACCAGAAGGCTCTTGCACTTAACACTTCTCTCTCACACAATACTACCCACTCGATCACACAATAACAATCAACTCTCAACCAACTCAGTACAAACCCATCCTAGGTCCTTTAGACCTCTATTTATACATTACAATATCTCTCGGACACCCTTAGGTTACAACCTAAGTGTCAAAACCCTAGATACCAAAAACCTAGGTGTCTAAAACCCTAGGTCAACTTGACCCATGTTTCCAGGGCTTCACCAGCCTGTATTTCATTCCTTCTCATGCGGTGCTCCAAAGCATCAGACAGTGGATTTTTATGCTTGTTGAGTTGTCCACGATCCGTCTTTCTTGTTGATCTGTCATCCTCAATTTCCTCTTCCAACAACTTTCTTTCTCTTACTTCACACCGTCTTTTCTACTCTTTTGCTCACTTTGATCCAGCATCAATCACTGTGTCTTTTGCGCAGTTAGCATTTCATATTTTCTTCTTTATTCTTCTCTTACTTCCATACCCAAGGGACAACAAGACTCGACACAGTGTTATTGAAAATTGACCTCCTCTTCAGAGATTGCACTATGCCTCATTAACCAAAACCCTAGTGTTGGAGATACTCCAACAAATTGTTTTCCTGTTGAAGGAATTATAGCGTAGGAACCCCAATAGTTGAAACCAAGTGCTCTGGATCCAATTCAATTGACAGTTCGTGCGTCCGAGTCATGGCTTGATTTTTATCGATAGTTGCAACTTTCCTCCTCAAGCCATTCAAAGACATGTGGCCAATTTAGTATAGGGGCATAAAATTCAAACTGAGTAGCATAACATAGTTTTTTAAGCTCCCACAAGTCTGTCTGGATAAGGTCCATGCAACTACACTAGCCAAAAATGCTCGACATAGTGTTCTTGAAAATCAACCTCATCTTAGGAAATTTCTCTATGCCTCATTGACCAAAACCCTAATGTCAGAGATACTCCAACAAATGGTTTTTTGGTTGATAGAATGATAGTGTAGAGGCCCCACTATCTGAAACCTGATGCTCTGAATCCAATGCAACTAACGGTTTGTGCATCTGAGTCTCAGTTTGATTTTTATCGAGAGTTGCAACTTTCCTCCTCAAGACATTCAGGGATATGTGGCCAATTTGGTTCGGGGTCATAAAATCCAAACTGAGTAGTGTTGAGTCTCCATTTTGACACTTCTAATGCCCTATATTACCTTCTATCTGAGCCTATTTTACCTATTCCATGTGTATCTAATTGATTGTTTCCTCCATAATACACTCGATGACCTTGTTCATGTGCAGAAGAGGTAACTTATGATTAAAGAATGATTTGTTTAGTTTTATTGAGTTAATTCGATTAAATTCTTTATTATGTATGATCCTAATCAATTTGAATCTTAATAAGCATGATCTAGTACCCAGTCTATTCCGGTACCAAGGCTCCACCTATTTCGGTACCAACGTGTGTTAATCCGGTACTAGAAATAATTCAAAATTTTGGAGAGATTCTAGAGGAAAATCGGGTACATGGGTTTTGTCCACAATGATGTTTTCATGCGGACATGTGAGTCCAAATTCACCCATATCACACATGTGGACCTCTAATTCAGGGGGAATGATTCTACCAAAATTATAAAAAAAACTCAAACTGCCAACTTGCGCCTCGATTTTCGTGCATATGGTATAAGATCTAGAAATTATAATACATGGGTTTTGTCTAGAATATGAAATATTGAGTAACACATGGGAAGTTTGTCAAAATTAGAATTGGTTTGGGAGATATGGGTGGGGGACTAACTCGATTCTGCCCAAATTGTTAAAAAACAGATTTTTGGGATTTATCCTAAAATTATAAAAATTGTTTTCTTAGATTGGGGATTTAGTTTCATCCATTCCTCCATGGATTTTATGTATAAATAAGACCTCATAGGTCTGAGTAGAGAGGAATTATTATTATGATGTAAGATTGGTTCTTGAAGAAAGAGGAATTAGTATGTTGCAAATTGGATTTCTGAACCAACTCTTTTTGTAAATTTATTTGTTGAAGATCAATGGAAGTTTGAATTCAAGGATCTTGTGTCTCTCTTAGAATTTATCATATTATGATCTAAAATATTCCATGTTGGCATCGGCAAGGGCCCACCGATCCATCTTGGTAAGCTCATTGTAAATTATTAGCATAGATTTCTATTTCATGTACTTGTTGTTTTGATTTCACTGTTAGAATTGATTGCAAAGTGTGGAAGTAAAGGAACAGTTGGGAGTCCATCATTCACATTACATAAACCATTAAATGGAACACCTCATTAAAAATTATGTTTCCTGTGTAGAAATGAAGTAATTTCTAGAATTGCAATATTGTAAGATTGTATTAAATTTCTGTTTGGGATGCATCAATTGATTTTGAAATGTGTGCAGAATTAGATAAGAATTTCTTGCAATTTTGAAGTGGGTTTTTACAGAAAATGAGATAAGACTTCATTTCTCACCTTCATGCACCATTTAATGAAGTCTCTCAATTATATTGACTATTTTCTGTACTACACAGATTTGATTGGCATTGATAGGGTTATGATTGATTTCTTTCTAAGAGTGGATAAAGTGGATTGTTGATTATTGTTTCAAATGCTACAGGGAACAAGATCTTAAGTTCGTCTCTTCATTTCATGAGCCTCTAATGAACATATTTGTCACCTAAGAAAGAACCTTTCGATTCACTGTTTTCTTGAGAAATTTTGTTATCAGTTTTCTCTTCTAAGTTTGGAGTGGTATTGTTGAAATGTGCCCAGATTTGTTTGTTAGTTGTTGTTAAGGATATTAGCTACAGATAAAATATTCAAAGTCCATCTTTCCACTTCATGAGCTTGTAAATGGACAAGGCATTATCTGAGAAAAATCTTTTGAGTGCATGATTGCAAGTTTTGCTTTCTACTTTATGAATTGTGTGAAGAGTGTTATCTTTGAAAACATAGTATTTTGTTATTGAATGTTTCTTATTTAAGCTATACTCATCAGACATAGGAACCTATATGTTATCAACACATATAGTGCATCAACTCTACTAATTACGAATCTTGGTTGATAATTTATGTTTGGTAATATATTATGAAAATAATTGCACCAACAAGTAGCATAACGGACTTTCGTAAGCTCCTGCAAGTTTGTTTAGAAACCTTAAACCACTCTACTTATTTAGACACCTAAATTCATTCCATTTTTATCAATATGTTCCACTCACCTCCTCAATCCATTCAAGGACATGTGGCCAGTGTGGACATGAGGCCGAATTAGTCACTGTGTCTTCCGCGCAGTTAGCATTTCATCTTTTCTTATTTATTCTTCGCTTATTTCCATACCCAAGGGACAACAAGACCTGACACAGTGTTATTGATAATAGACCTCCTCTTCATAGATTGCACTATGCCTCATTGACCAAAACCCTAGTGTTGGGGATACTCCAACAAATTGTTTTCATGTTGATGGAATGATAGCGTAGGAGCTTGAATAGTTGAAACCAAGTTCTTTGGATCCAATGCAACTGATGGTTCGTGCGTCTGAGTCATGTCTTGATTTTTATCGATAGTTGCTTGCCTCCTCAAGCCATTCAAGGACATGTGGCCAATTTATTTCGAGGGCATAAAATCCAAACCAAGTAGCATAACATAGTTTTGTAAGCTCCCACAAGTTTTTTTGGATAAGGTCCATGCAACTACACTAGCCAAAAATGCCCGACATAGTGTTCTTGAAAATCAACCTTATCTTAGGAAATTTCTCTATGCCTCATTGACCAAAACCCTAATGTCAGAGATACTCCAACAAATGTTTTTTCAGTCAATAGAATGATAGCGTAGAGGCCCCACTAGCTGCAACCCGATGCTTTGAATCCAATGCAACTAACGGTTTGTGCATCCGAGTCTCGGTTTGATTTTTATCAAGAGTTGCAACTTTCCTCCTCAAGACATTAAGGGATATGTGGCCAATTTGGTCCGGGGTCTTAAAATCCAAACTGAGTAGAATAACGGACTTTCGTAAGCTCCTGCAAGTTTGTTTAGAAACCTTAAACCACTCTACTTCTTTAGACACCTAAATTCATTCCAGTTTTATCAATATGTTCCACTCACCTCCTCAATCCATTCAAGGACATATGAACAATTTGGTCTGGGGGCATAAAATCCAAACCCAGTAGCATAACGAAGTTTCGTAGTCTCCCCAAAGGTTGTTTGGACAAGTCCCATGCGAATACACTAGCCAAAAATACGCGACACAATGTTCTTGAAAATCGACCTTCTCTTAAGAAATTTCACTATGCCTCATCGACTAAAACCCTAGTATTGGAGATACTCTAACAAATGTTTTTCGGTCGATGGAATGATAGCGTATGATCCCCAATAAATGAAACTTGTTTCTCTAGATCTGATGCAACTGACAGTTTGAGTATTTGAGTCCCGATTTGAGTTTTATTGATAGTTGTAACTTGCCTCTTCAATCCATTCAAGGACATGTGGCCTATTTGGTCTAGGGGCATAAACTCCAAACCAAGCAGCATAATGGAGTTTTGTAAGCTCCCGCAATAATTTTTGGACAAGGCCCATATGACTACACTAGAAAAAAATTCTCGATAGAGTGTTCTTGAAAATCGACCTCATCTTTAGAAATTGCACTATGCCTTGTTGACCAAAACCCTACTGCCATAGATACTCCAACAAATGGTTTTGTAGTCAACAAAATGATAGCATAGGGGGGCCACTAGTGGAAACCCGGTGCTCCAAATCCAATGCAACTGATGGTTTGTGCATCTGATTCCCTGTTTAAGTTTTATCGAGAGTTGCAATTGGCCTCCTCAAGCCATTCAAGGACATATGGCCAATTTGGTTCAGGGGCATAAAATCCAAACCGAGCATCATAACGGACTTTCGTAAGCTCCCACACATCTGTTTAGCCACCTTACACCACTCTACTTATGTTAAGAACCAAATACTTGCATACATAAATACCACAAAGATTCAGAGAACAATAAATAGATCTTAGAAATCATAAATAAAAATGGAGGCTTAGAATTTGGAGGCTTACGAAAGTCCGTTATGCTACATAAATAAATTCAACCTCATGTCCACATTGGCCACATGTCTTATTCCATTCAAGTACATGTGGCCACATTCAAGGACATGTGGCCAGGATATATTTATGATTGAAAATGGAGGCTTGGAAAATTCAACCTCCAAATTCTATAGAAATAAAAAAATCACTCTGCCGTCCGCGGAAAAAACCCTGAAAATTTGCATATTTTAAAACTTCAATATCTTGACTTCCCAGACTCTATTTTAGATGATTGTGTTTTTCAACTTGGGTGTTTTTCTGAGAGGAAATTATATATACAACCTGTTTCTACAAATTTTGTACAGAAATATACTGAAAATGTCTAGAATGTCCCAGCCCTCTTTTTTCTTCTCCGAAACAAAAATCTGCAAAAATAAAAAATATTTGTCCATAATGTGTGCCAAGGAAAGTGCTCTGATAGAAATTGTTAAGAACCAAATAATTGCATACAGAAATACCACAAAGATTCAAAGAACAATATGAAAAACCATAACTTTATTATAGAAACCCTTGAGGCAGGGAAACACCATACAATGGATCCTATTATGGAAGGGATCCTCTCTTGTTCACTTGCCTCTTCGAGGGGGTATCCTTGTGACATCCCCCAAAATAAAATATTTTGGAAATTTAAAATTCTAGGAAATTATTCCATTTTTGGTAAATTCGAATTTGGAAAACAATTTCCATTTATGGCAATTCTGAATTTTGAATTTGTTAATTGTAATAAATTATTATGACTGTTGGGAAGAACTCTGATTTGAACCAACTAACTATTTGACAATGACACTTGTTTAAACACGGGATATTTTATATTGATTGCAGGAATACAAATGGAACATCCATGTTAAAAGTAGCTGACCATGACTCCATGAGTGGGGAACATGTTGGAACTACCCTTGGGCTGATTTTTACAAGTGGTAAATTAGTGATTTGGCCATTGGTAGCCCCTAAAAATCAGGGATTTAGGAAGCTGCAAAAATTCCAAGAAAGGGAAAAGACCTAGGCAAGTTACAAATAAGCATATGTGAGGAGCCAGGACGCTGCTAAGTATGCTGGGAAAAAGTCTATTTGCTTTTCTTTTTCACTTGTTGTTATGAACACTGGAAGGGTGTGAGGCAAGGAGAAAAAGGGGCTGAATTTAAGGACAGTGTTGTAGAGCGATTTCCAAGTTCACCCTTATGGACTCATGGTCAGGCTAGGGGGTGAATCGGGCAAGTAATCGTGGCTGCTCGGTTCTACGGTTGGGAGGAACATGGTTGTTCGCTTTGTTTTCTCTGCAAGTTTAGTTCAGATATGTACTCTAAACTCTATCTGTCAGAATGATTTTGTATTGGATATACTGTACATGTTATAGCTAAATAGAAAAGAGTTATAGTATAGGTTTTAATGATCGTATAATTGTTGTAAGTCTTTTCCTATACCTAAATATTCAGTATTCTACCTCTGTTGGTCGAATTGGTTATTGATATAGTGGGATCCTTATAATGGTATGCATGCAATAACCTAGACAAAGGCTATTCAAATTCGGGAATAATACAGTCCTCTTAATTATCGAATAGTTACGCATAAATTCTGGAATCATCCCTTAAGGAATCCTCTACTATGGAATTTAGAAGTTGTATGTAAATAAAACATATGATATCCTCATCAAAATTTAGTGAATAGACTATAGGAATTAATCGTGGAATTATTTCCGGAAATCAAATTCTAAACATAATCGAATATGTACCAATGAACGAACAGAGCTATTATATGCATATATATGTTTCAAACTTTAAACAAAATCGAATATGTATCAATGAATGAACAAAACCGATAAATGAAAATGTAGATTCCATTCTTTAATTTAATTCAAAAAGGAAAACATAATTCACTTATATAGTCTAGAATGATGAAGCATTGGGGAATGAACAGAATCCAAGGAGTAAAACTACTCTAAACAGGATGATTTAATCATACTAGTATCATACTACAGGAAAGAGAATCAATGATTTCACCGATACATCATTAACATTTGACACTTCTTACATATTCTGTGCGCAGAGAGAACACAAGAATTTTATGGCTGTGGCATTTCCATTTAGAATAACTATCAAACAATTGCTTCGTATTTTACAGAAAGATTTTCCAAAAAACATTCAGAGTAATGCAATCGATTTGGAGGATACAATCTATCGAAAGGACAAGAATTCTACAAAAAATAAACATAGAGATTTGGAATGTGAAACCCCGCCTCCAAACAATTCCTTTGGGGTAAAGTCCAAATACACAGTTTTCGATAACAAGAGACTATCCATACAGTGATCAACAAAGTCCAGTAATGATGGCCATTATAATTGTTAAAGATTTTTTGAATACCTTTAAATCACAAAAGTAATGTACAAAATGTCGAAGATAAGCCTTTTTCCAAAATAGTTATTACTGTTCCTCCATTACTATGCTTAACATATATAAGAATTTCCCAAACAAGTAATACTTAAAGTTGTCAGCCATTTCTAGTATTTGGGCTATCAGTCCTTCCCTACAAAAAGATCGACTATGATTGTATATATATATATATATATATATAGCCTTAAAGGGATATTTGACAAAAACAAAATGGGATTTAATCCCCTCAGACATCTGACATAGGAAAGTGGTGCATAAGTGATGTTACTTCTAACAGTAGAAAACTATGAACATAATCGTGACCTCCATGCTTGATGTAAGAAGCAAGTTGAGAGCCATTTTTTTATGAAACCTGAGTACCTTTGTCACATTGATCAGAGGTCTGTACCTATGCCAAGAAGTGGGCATCCCTACATTCGACCATCACAGGAAAACATTAGTAAAGTATTAAAATTTAAATTATAAAATCGAATGTATAGTTTGAGTACCACAACGATGTCGGACTACTTAACTTAAAGGATGAAAACACCATGGCCTCTTGTTGTCATGCCTGGTTTTGTAATGTGACCCTGGTCGAGGGGAGAATGATGCCTGGAACTTCTGGTGGGTACCTCTTAACAAATAGAGTCCCACCATTAATACAAAGATACCCCTTTTGCACATAATTAAACAAATACTTAACAGAGGAAATAGCATTGCGAATCAAGAAGTTCAACCTATTATAAACAAAAACCCTGTACGAACAAAAATGAAGAATGTAAGGAACGACATCATACATATAAACAATAGACATTCTCAGGAAAGTACCCCAACTCAGTAAGAGATAAATTACCGGTAGACCACCACTATACTACAAATAAAATGCATCAATCACAGAGGAGGACAGATACAGTGGACCTTTTATTCCCCTGGAATCTCTATATGATGTATGAGTAAACCCTTTCTGTGCTACATAGAAGTGACTCCCAAAACAGTTACTAATCTCAAAGTAAAACAAAAAGAACCGGAATAATCCCATGGGACACAAATAGAGGATGCAAAATAGGGCTTTAGGATGACAGTGGTATAGAGGAGGGACTCTCGGCAACAACCTCTTCTATAGTTGACATTAGAATGAAGGGAGAAATTGCGTAGACTTTGAACCTAATACAGGAAGTAAAGATTTTCATAACCCACACCAAGAACCCTCTGGTTTCAAACTTAAGATATGATAGTTCCATAGAATCTTACCAAGTAGTCGGTTGTTTCCACTGACTTCACCAATGATGGCCGCAGAGGCAGTAGCACTTCCCTGTGGAACAATGCATAATACAGAAACCTCCTCTTCGGAATCACAAGAGCATGAATGAGACTGCCAAAACCTAAGAGGGACGAGTACCACCCTTGATATCTTGGGAAGTACAAGCCATGTGCTAGGGCAAGGTTGGCGCATCAGGATTGGGAAGAACAGGAGGACAAGGCGTCGGGACTGAGGTTAGTAAGACCTAATTAATTCCAGGACAGAGCCTTAACTCCTCCTGACAGGTACACCTGCCTCCCTTAAATGATGAAGATACAAAGTTAAACAACAGAAATACCATGACTGTCTAGTTAAAATAATCAGTTTCTTTACCTTTGTCTTTGAAGTGCTCCTTCCTTTACACCAACAGGACGAGGAGGGGTAGTTAGTTAGTTATGCAGTGATCAATGCGGGACGAGTCAGGGTTTAGTTCGTTATGGTGGAGACAAATTGTATCATAACTAAAATGAAACCATCAAATAAAATGCATTGTTATCCACTCATAAATCACAATTAATAACAGTAGCCCATTCCTGGTATGTATTGGATTTCTAATGTCAACACAGCTAGGTAGGAGTACAAACAATTAATCTCAGAGTTATAAAATTGCGTGAAAATTCAAAATTAGCCCAACTCTCTTAATTAGGGAAACGAAAATTTAAATCCTAGCGTATGGGTGAATACATGTAAGTAATAATATCTATATAGTAAGTTATAGGAGTTAGAAAAATGCCTATATTTCGATGGAACCTCTCTTACGTGTTAAGTTAATATGACAAGGGTCACTCCAAGCTAAAAGGAGAAATGTAAGTACCCATCTTACAAGATGATAAACTTTGGTTAATTAGAGGATAATGTACGGAATATTTTTTTTTATGATAAATTTGAGGTTCATTACATATGGTATCAGAGCAAAAGTTACAACACTGGGCCTGAACAGGACCACTGTAGTGCTTAGTATATATTTTGTTTTAGATAAAAACTAATAAATTGTGTGGTTACAAATAGAAAACTTTCTCAGTTTTGGTGAATAAGTATGGCAACTCAGGACAATGCAGAAAAAATGATGGAAGAAAACCCACAACAAAGACCTACTGGATATACAAGGCAGAATAGTGACGGAAGCTCACCCACAGAAGTGCTGGAAACAATGAGGAACCCGATTTTTGAGCTACAAATCTTTAAAGCCAACAATGAAAAATTGAAGAAGGCACAACAAGAACAGTAGTAGATAAACGAAGTCCTGCTGCACAGTATAGTGACCAAGAAAATCCCAAAAGACAATAATAATGATGAAGAAGTCAACAAGAGAGCCTCCAAGAACTCAGGGCCAGAAACAGAAAAAGGAGATAGTTCGTCTAAAGGAACACCTCCAGCTGAGGATGGAACTAAAATGGACAGAAAAAGAAAACAAGTAGACCACCTTGAAGGAGAATTTAAAAAGATTAAACCCGTTATCTTTGATGGAGAATCTAGGACAGGAGAAGAAGCAAAGGCATGGTTGTTGGACATCAAAAAGTATTTCCAAATCTACAACTATTCCAGCAACATGAAGGTCAAGATGGCCATCTATAATTTGAAAGGGAAGGCCAGCATTTGGTGGCAAGATCTGAAATTGGCCAAGGGCCTAAAGGAGAAATAGTTGGAATGGTCTGACTTTAAGAAGTATTTCAAGAAACAATACCTTTCTGAAAATTATTATGAAAGGAAGACGAAAGAATTTTATGAGTTACGACTCAGACAGATGATGATGGAGGACCTTATAAATAAATTTCTAGATTTGCTAAAGTTCGTACCATACATCCGAGAGGATAAAGTAAAAATTCAGCGATTTCTAATCTGTTTACCACGGTCCTACAAGGACAGAATTGAGTTTGACAACCCGAAATCCTTAAGTGAAGTATTTAGAAAAGCACGAATGTGCTACGACCAATATAAACAGCGGGCATAGTTTCCCAAAGCCTGGAAGGATAAGAAACAAGATCAAATGAACTAGTGGAAGAAGGGGTACCAGCCAGCTCCTTATTGGAATACAGGGAAGAGTTTTTCGAGAAAGGATTTTCACTCCAATCCTCCGAATACGCAAGGTAGCGGAAAAATGGTAAACCTGGGAGTGAAGAGGTTTGGGGACAGCTCCCGCGAGCCATTAAAGTGTTGGGAATATGGAGAGCCTCATCTCAAGAGAAACTGCCCACATTTGAGTTCAACAAACAAAAGTGCTATTCATAACCTGCAAGAAGCCTTGATAGTCGGAGACGTGCGCAGGAGCCTACATCGGATAAATGTAGCCATCGACGGTCGACAAGATGACCACCAGTCCTCGGTGGTAGAAATCGAAGGTAAAAAATCCATGACACTTGAATTTTTGTTTTAATTGACCCCGGAGCAACATTAAGTTATATTACTCCGAAGGTAGTAGAGTCAAATAAACTTAAGAGACCGAAGCACACAAAATCATGGCTTGTGCAACTAGCGACAGGTACAAAAAGGAAAGTAATTGACTATATTTCGTACTTTGAGTTCAGCCTAGATGGTCAAACTATAAAGACTGATCTGAACATCCTACCACTAGGATATTACAATATGATTATTGGGATGGACTGGTTGGAATGAGACAAAGCAATATTAAATTGTTATACAAAGATACTTAGCTATAAAGATGATTCTGGCACCACCAAGACAGCCCAAGGTATACCAAAACCGGTATCATTCAGACAAATTTCAGCGATGCAACTAAAGAAATGTGTGAGAAAAGGATGTCAAGTTTATGCCATCCAAGTGACAAATCTAGCAGAAAAGAAGGATAAGCCAAAGTTGGAAGACTTTGTTGTCCTACGTGATTTCAGAGACATGTTTTTGGATGAGATACCAGAATTACCCCCTAGAAGGGAAATAGACTTCTCCATAGATATGTTACCCGGTTCTGCCCCTATCTCAGAGGTGCCTTACTGGATGAGTCTACTAGAACTGACAGGATTAAAAATACAATTACAGGAACTGTTGGACAAAAAGTATATCAGACCAAGTGTCTCACCTTGGGGAACACCAGTCCTCTTTGTGAAAATGAAGGATGGTACTCTAAGATTATGTATCGATTATAGACAACTGAAAAAAATGACTATTAAGAATAAATACCCCTTAACAAGGATAAATGATCTGTTCGATCAAGTAGGGGGGGCCAAGATCTTTTCAAAAATGGATTTATGATCCAGTTATCATCAAGTTCGGATAAAAGACGAGGACATAAACAAAACCGCATTTCAGACAAGATATGGACACTACGAGTTTGTAGTCATACCTTTCGGACTCACTAACGCCCCAACCATGTTTATGTGCCTAATGAACGGTATTTTTAGTGAGTAGTTGGACAAGTTTGTGGTAGTATTCATCGATGATATCCTGGTCTACTCAAAGATAGAGGAGGAACATGAGGAACACTTAAGAATAGTTCTGCAAACGTTAAGGAAGCACAAACTGTACGCCAATTTCGACAAGTGTGACTTCTATCAGAAAGAAATACAATACCTTGGACATGTAATTTCAGCAGAGGGCATTGTCATAGACTCGGAAAAGATGAAAGACATTATGGAATGGCTGATACCTAAAGATGTAGTGGATATACGGTCATTCATGGGAATCACCGGATACTACTGCAGGTTTATAGAATGGTTTTCCAAGATAGCCTACCCTATCACATCATTAAAAAAGAAAGGAACCAGGTTTAATTGGTCAAAGAAATGTCAAGACAGCTTCAACAAACTAAAGGAATTATTGACAATGACACCCATATTGAAAGTAGCAGACCCAGATAAAGACTTCACCGTATGTGTCGATGCAAGTGAACAAGGGCTAGGTGGTGTCCTAACTCAGGAAGGACACATTATTTGTTATGAGTCTCAGAAATTAAAAGAACATGAGAAAAATTACGTCACTCATGACTTAGAATTGGCAGCAGTAATACACGCCTTAAAGATGTGGCAACACTACATAATGGGCAGAAGATTCCTATTATTAATGGACAACAGCGGGGTGAAATATTTGTTTAACCAACCAGATCTTAACGAAAGGCAAGCAAGGTGGTTAGCCTTCTTAAGAAAATTTGACTTCGAGGTTAGACATATCAAGGGAAAGGAAAACAAAGTAGCAGACGCTTTAAGTAGAAGAATCCATGGGTTATTTGAGATGAATATTAGTAGGGCAGAAAGTGATCTAGAAGAAATAATAAGGACGACAGGTATTGATGACGAAAACTATACTAAAATAATGGAAGAATTACCAAAAAATACCGGAAACTCAGATAAACCTGATCTAAGTATCGACGAGAAGGTACTGGTACGATTTAAAAACAGACTTTACATACCAGATTCAACAGGGTTAAAATTAACAATCTTGGACGAAGTGCATAAGAAGTTGTATTCTGGCCACCCAGGTTACCAGAAAACAATAACAACACTTAGGAAACTATTTTATTGGCCTAATATGAAGGGAGAGATAGTGTAATACTTGGCTAGGTGCCAAGATTGTCAGCAGGTTAAGGTTGAGCACCAACATCCAACCGACCTCTTACAGCCATTACCAGTACCAGAATGGAAATGGGAGACTATATCACTCGACTTATAACAGGTTTTCCTAAAACTCATAAATAGAATGACTCTATCATGGTTTTAATCGATAAACTCAGTAAGTTTTCACACTTTATTCCTATAAAGTCTACTTTTAAATCTATAAACATTGCTGAAATATTCATGAAAGAAATCTTTAGACTGCATGGTATTCCTAAAATGGTGATTTCAGATAGAGACGTAAAATTCACATCCGCCTTTTGGAAGGAATTGTTTGCAGGGCTCAATACCAACTTGAATTTCAGTACAAGTTATCATCCACAAACAGATGGATAGACTGAAAGGACAAACCAAATCATAGAGGATATCCTTTGCATGTATGTAAGAACAAAACCAATCAAGTGGGAGGATTATATACACTTGGTAGAATTTGCATATAACAATGGGTACCAAACTTCAGCAAAGTTGAGCCCTTTCGAAGTATTGTATGGAAGAAAGTGTACGACTCTAATTAGCTGGGGTAAACTGGCTGACAGACTCATGGTTGGACCAGAGATGCTCCAAGAAATGGAGAACATGGTAAGAAAGGTACAACAAAACTTGAAGGAAGCACATGACAGACAAAAGAGCTATGCAGATCTGAAAAGAAGACACTTAGAGTTTCAAGCGGGAGACCATGTATATTTGAAGGTCAAAGCCTGAAAAATCTCATTGAAGCTAGGAAACTGTGCCAAGATGGCACCCAGGTTCTGTGGGCCCTTTGAGATACTAGCTCGAATTGGACCCGTAGCATATCAACTTGCACTGCCAGCGAATCTAAGAATTCATAATGTATTTCATGTTTCTTTATTGAAAAAATATGTTCACGACCCTACTCATATGATTGATTGGAACTTGGTACAGGTGGAACCCGAAGGCAAATTCTAGGTGGAACCCCTATGCATTCTGGACCGGAGAGAAATAACGCTTTGGAATAGAGTTGTCACTCAGGTAAAGGTGCAATGGAAGCACTTTAGTCCTGAGGAGGACACTTGGGAATTGGAGGGAGATTTGCGAAAATCTCATCCAATCTTGTTCTAAGAAAGGAACGAACACTGAGGACAGTGTTTTATTGAAGGGGGAAAGGATGTGACCAAAATAAAATATTTTGGAAATTTAAATTTCTGGGAAATTATTCCGGTTTTGGTAAATTTGAATTTGGAAATTTTTTTCCATTTATGGAAATTTTGAATTTCGAATTTGTTAATTGTAATAAATTATTATGACTGTTCGGTAGAACTCTGATTTTACCCAACTAACTATTTGACAATGACACTTTTTAAAAAAATAATATTTTATATTGATTGCAGGAAGACAAATGGAACAGCCATGTTAAAAGTAGTTGACCATGACTCCATGAGTGGGAAACATGTTGGAACTACCCATGGGCTGATTTTTACAAGTGGAAAATTAGTGATTTGGCAATTGGAAACCCCTAAAAATCAGGGATTTAGGAAGCTGCGAAAATTCCAAGGAAGGGAAAAGACCTAGGCAAGTTACAAATAAGCATATGTGAGGAGGCAGGACGCTGCTAAGTATGCTGGGAAAGAGTCTATTTGCTTTTCTTTTTCACTTTCTGTTATGAACACTAGAAGGGTGTGAGGTAAGGAGAAAAAGGGACTGAATTGAAGGACAGTGTTGTAGAGGGATTTCCAAGTTTGCCCTTATGGACTCATGGTCAGGCTAGGGGGTGAATCAGGCAAGTAATTGTGGCTTCTCGGTTCTACGGTTGGGAGGAACGTGGTTGTTCCCTTTATTTTCTCCGCAAGTTTAGTTCAGATATGTACTCTAAACTCTATCTATCTGAATGATTTTGTATTGGATATATTGTACATGTTATAGCTAAATAGAAAAGAGTTCTAGTATCTATTTTAATGATCATATAATTTCTATAAGTCTTTTCCTATACCTAAATATTCAGTATTCTACATCTGTTGGTCGAATTGGTTATTGATATAGTGGGATCCTTATGCTGGTATGCATGCAATAACCTAGACAAAGGCTATTCGAATTCAGGAATAATACAGTCCTCTTAATTGTCGAATAGTTACGCATAAATTCTAGAATCATCCCTTAAGGAATCCTCTACTATGGAATTTAGAAGCTGTATGTAAATAAAACATATGATATCCTCATCGAAATTCAATGAATAGACTGTAGGAATTAATCATGGAATTATTTTCGAAAATCAAATTCTAAACAGAATCGAATATGTATCAATGAACAAACAGAGCTATTATATGCATATATATGTTCCAAACTTTAAATAGAATCGAATATGTATCAATGAACGAACATAGCTATTATATTTTTGTATGTTTCAAACTTTAAATAGAATCGAATATGTATCAATGAATGAACAAAACCGATAAATGCAAATGTAGATTCCATTCTGTAATTTAATTCAAAAAGGAAAACATAATTCACTTATATAGTCTATAACGATGAAGCATAGGGGAATGAATAGAATCCAGGGAGTAAAACTACCCTAAACAGGACGATTTAATCATGCTAGTATCATACTACAGGAAAGAGAATCAATGATTTCACCGATACATCATTAACATTTGAAACTTCTTACATATTCTATGTGCAGAGAGAACACAAGAATTTTATGGCTATGGCATTTCCATTTAGAATAACTATCAAACAATTGCTTCGTATTTTACAGAAAGATTTTCCAAAAAAATTTCAGAGTAATGCAATCGATTCGGAGGATACAATCTATTGAAAGGACAAGAATTCTACAAAAAATAAACACAGAGATTTGGAATGTGAAACCACGCCTCCGAATGATTCCTTTGGGGTAAAGTCCAAATAGACAGTTTTCGATAACAAGAGACTATCCATATAGTCATCAACAAAGTCGAGTAATGATGGCCATTATAACTGTTAAAGATTTTCCGAATACCTTTAAATCACAGAAGTAATGTACAGAACGTCGAAGATAAGCCCTTTTCCAAAATAGTTATTACTGTTCCTCCATTACTATGCTTAACATATATAAGAATTTCCCAAACAAGTAATACTTAGAGCTGTCTGCCGTCTCTAGCATTTGGGCTATCAGTCCTTCCCTACAACAAGCTCGAATATGAGTGTGTGTGTATATATATATATATATATATATATAGCCTTAAAGGGATCTTTAACAAAAAAAAAAATGGGATTTAACCCCCTCAAACATCCGGCATAGGAAAGCGGTGCATAAGTGATGTTACTTCTAACAACAGAAAACTACGAATAGAATCGTGACCTCCATGCTTGATGTAAGAAGTGAGTTGAGAGCCATTTTTTTATGAAACCCGAGTACCTTTGTCACATTGAGCAGAGGCCGGTACCTACACCAAGAAGTGGGCATCCCTGCATTCGACCATCACAGGAAAACATTAGTAAAGTATTAAAATTTAAATTATAAAATCGAATGTATAGTTTGAGTACCACAGCGATGCCAGACTACTTAACTTAAGGGTCGAAAACATGATGGCCTCCAGTTGTCGTGCCTAGTTTTATAATGTGACCCTGGCCGAGGGGAGAATGATGCCTGGAACTTCTGGTGGGTACCTCATAACAAACACAGTCCCACCATTAATAAAAAGATACCCCTTTTGCACAGAATTAAAAAGGAAATAGCACTACGAATCAAGAAGTTCAACCTATTATAAACAAAAACCTTGTACGAACAAAAATGAAGAACGTAAGGAATGACATCATACATATAAACAATAGATGTTCTCAGTAAAGTACCCCAACTCAGTAAGAGATAAATTACCGGTAGACCACCACTATACTACAAATAAAATGCATCAATCACAGAGGAGGACAGATACAGTGGACCTTTTATTCCCCTGGAATCTCTATACAACGTATGAATAAACCTTTCTATGCTACACAGAAGTGAATCCCAAAATAGTGACTAATCTCAGAGTAAAACAAAAAGAATTGGAAGAATCCCATGGGACACAAACAAAGGATGAAAAATAGGGCTTTAGGATCATGGTGGTATAGAGCAGGGACTCTCGGTAACAACCTCTTTTACAGTCGACATTAGAATGAAGGGAGAAATCGTGTAGACTCTGAACCTAATACAGGAAGTAAATATTTTGATAACCCACACCAAGAACCCTTTGGTTTCAAACTTAAGATACGATAGTTCCATAGAATCTTACTAGGTAGTCGGTTGTTACTGCTGACTTTACCAATGATGGCCACAGAGGCGGTAGCACTTCCCTGTGGAACAATGCATAATATAGAAACCTCCTCTTCAGAATCACAAGAACAGGAATGAGACTGCCAAAACCTAAGAGGGACGAGTACCACCCTTGATAGCTCAGAAAGTACAAGCCATGTGCTAGGGCAAGGTTGGGGCATCAGGATTGGGAAGAACAGGAGGACGAGGCGTCAAGACTGAGGTTAGTAAGACCTAATTAATTCCAATATGAAGCCTTAACTCCTCCTGAAAGGTACACCTGCCTCCCTTAAATGACGAAGATACAAAGTTAAACAACAATAATACCATGACTGTCTAGTGTAAATAATCAGTTGCTTTACATTTGTCTTTGAAGTTCTCCTTCCTTTACACCAACAGGACGAGGATGGGTAGTTAGTTAGTTATGTAGTGATCGATGTGGGATGAGTCAGGGTTCAGTTCATTATGGTGGATACAAATCGTATCATAACTAAAATGAAACCATCAGAGAAAACGCATTGTTATCCACTCATAAATCACCATTAATAACAGTAGCCCATTCCTGGTACGTATTGGATTTCTAATGTCGACACAGCTAGGTAGGAGTACAAACAATTAATCTCAGAGTTATAAAATTGCGTGCAAAGTCCAAATTAGCCCGACTCTTTTAATTAGGGAAACATAAATTTAAATCCTAGCATATGGGTGAATACATGTAAGTAATAATATCTATATAGTAAGATATAGGAGTTAGAAAAATGCCTATATTTCGATGGAACCTCTCTTACGTGTTAAGTTAATATGACAAGGGTCAATCTAAGCTAAAAGGGGAAATGTAAGTACCCATCTTACGAGATGATAAACTTCGATTAATTAGAGGATAATGTACCAAAGAAATTTATTTTTTTTATGATAAATTTGAGGTTCATTACAATCCTCCTATTGAGATACTACTCCAAGCACAATATTTATCTTCATATTTCATTACATTGTTTGAACCCATTTATATAGTTCTACCATCACCTAAGAACATTCTAGAGGAGGAATCTTCTAGAAATAAAACATTCTAAGAAGTCATCTTACATTTATTATATCTAATTACCCATTTATTATATCTAACTACCATAGTGGGCCTTATTTAATAATATAGTGGACCTAATCCACCTTACATTGAATGACCTCCACTATTATCACTATGGGCCCTCTGGGCCCCCCCACTACCTATCTAGCTACCTTACAACTTATTTAGACACCTAAATTCGTGAATAAAATCATGTTTCATGGCTAAAACCATCTATGATACTCCTTGTATGTTGAGTATGTAACTCAAATTTGTTATGTCTGATACAACTCGAATTTATTTGTATGTTGAGTATGTACCAACATGTACTCCATAAAAAGGAAGGGACCAACAAGCTTTTTCCACAATTGTTGACTCACCCTTGAGTCAATTTCGTCTTGTTTCCCCAAATTAAGTGCCCAACTATGGGATAAACATTGAGATAAACATATCTTGGCCCATGAACCGACAGCTAATCATGCACTTTACCAACACATATGATAGGTAAACTGAAGATAGGTTTGACCCACCATAAGAAACAATGAACATATTGTTTATATGTACATAATAGACCTACTTTGGAGAGTGCAAGTTCCTAAGATTTTTATTTCCAACATGAGATGCTAAGAGTCTTATTGATGTTTCTTCATCATGCATCTATGTTACTATTTTTATCTAAATTGATAACTTAGGGTTTTTAATGTTACTACCGATTTTTCTAATGGTTGTAGAACAACTACCAGGTGTAACAACATTTCATCCCTACAAGATAGTTTCCTAGTTCCTTGATAGATGTCGCAATATTGAGCATATTATAAGTATTTCATGATGTATATCCCATAAAATTCTAAGTAATTTATGATCCATGATACAACATCAAAGGATGCCATATACCATGAGACTGTACAAATGACCTATTTATCTAATATTTGGTCACACATAAAACCAATTGTTTCTTCTACGTTGTCAAGTACCCTTGTGGCACAACACCTATGGTGAGAAAAAAATTATGTCATCCAAATAATTTGGTACTATTTCATGTCACCAAACATGTATTATGTCACATGTTCTCAAAGTTGAGACCCTATGAGATAAACCCATTGCATTATATATTGACTACCAAGGAAATTTGGCAGGAAGTGCAGACTTGGTGCAATATCAAAACCATCAACACATACATAGATGACTTCTTCCTCTTTATAAAAAAAACAAAAAGTGAATACAATGATGAATTCTAAAGGGTTATCATCATGGTCCATGACCCACTACTCCTCCTAACATTTAATACACAAAATAAACAGAAATTTTGCATTGCTTCAAACTAAATAAAACCCTAGTTCTCTAGTTAGGGGTTCTCTAGTTGAAATCCTAGGAGTTAGGGGTTCTATAGTTGAAATCCTATGTCAGGAATCCAATGGAGATGATGATTCCTCAATTTGAATATTGTCATTTTTTATATTCCCAGTTGCAAATCGAATCCCAAACCATTTTGGGGACTCTTGGCCAATTTCTCCTCAGGGAATAAAAGCCTAATAGAGCAACATTTTTGAGTTATGTGAGATGTTGCAAGCTTGTTTAGGCATGGAATAGGTGACCACATTATCCATCCAGTCTTGATGGATGGTTTCATAAATTGGACCCCTTAATCCAAATGTTGCATTGCTTCAAACTGAGAAAAACACTAGTTCTCGAAATCAATGAGTAAATCAACTTCTGCGGCATGGCACCCGAGAGTGATGGGTGCTCTAGTTGAAATCCTATCCCATTAATCCATCAGATTCGATGGTTCCTCAATACAAGTCTCATTTTTCATTTTATGCCCATTTTCAAGTTGTATCCCAAACCATTTCAGCGACTCTTGGCCAAATCCACCTAGAGACATAAAAACCTAACGAAGCAACATTTTTTAGTTTCGTGAGATACTGCAAGCTTGTTTAGGCATGGACTATGTGATCAAATTTTCCATCTGATTCTGAGGCATGGTTTCATAAATTGGACCCCTAAATCCAAATGTTGCATTGCTTCTTACTGAACAAAACCCTAGTTCTCAAAATCGATGAAAAGAACAACTTTCGAGGGATTGGACCTAAGAGTGAGGGGTGCTCTAGCTGAAATCCTATGCCAGGAATCCAACAGAGACGACATTTTCTCAATTTGATTCTTGGTTTTTGTTATATGCTTAGTTGCAAGTTGCATCCCAAACCAGTTTGGGGACTCTTCGTCAATTCCTCCTCAGGGCATAAAGTCCTAACATAGCAACATTTTTGAGTTCTGCGAGATGTTACAAGCTTGTTTAGGCATGGAATAGTGTTATAACCCTAATTTGCATAAGACATGCATACCTGGCATCAGGCCATCTTACTTTCTATCTTTGTGTTGTTGGGTATTCTACCCTACGGACTAATAAGCTAGGGCTCTAAGCTCATACGCAGATCATGACCCTCAAGACTTAACTTTTAACCTTCTACCCGAATCTAAAACCCCTTTTTTCACATGCACACAAGAAAAGAATGAACCAACCTGTTTCCGATGGTTGAAGTAGATCCTCCGTTGAGCTTCTTATCTCCTTGCTGCTGCTGCTCCTTCCAAAAGCTTCCCTGCAATCAAGACAAGACTATGCATGCATGC
>SNQJ01S0117701.1:10002-27651 GCA_010110895.2 Picea sitchensis
CAGGGGCATCTAAGCCGTCAAAATCACCCGGGGATCGCACCCGGCCTGAGCCACACCAACCCTTAACATGGTTGGATTTTTTTGTCCCCGCAGGTTTCGAACCGGTGACTTTAACATCACAGAGTGGCTTAACAACACACTCCGTCACCGACTGTCCTACACCTCAGGGACATGCCATCCCCCCATATTGCATAGCAGTAGCAATTACTAATTTCATGGTTGTAGTCATGTGTATCTTAAGATATGACTGCAACTGAAATTATTTTGTACTGTTTTTAATGGTGAAGCATGGTTAAGTGCTATTTTTCATAGTGTACAATAGTAATGAGAACTGTTTAGAAGCTTTGTACACTATTATCCACTGGTGAAGCATGCTTCCTTGCCATCCCCCCATATTGCATAGCAGTAGGAATTACTAATTTCATGGTTGTAGTCCTGTGTATGTTAAGATATGACTGCAACTGAAGTTATTTTGTACTGTTTTTAATGGTGAAGCATGGTTCAGTGCTATTTTTCATAGTGTACAATAGTAATGAGAACTATTATCCCTGTGCTTTACCCAGGATGGTTAGGTTATTCTCATAGTGACATTTCTTTGAGGCAGCAGAATTTCAATTCAAAGGGTTGGAGAAAGCCATTTGGGTGGACAGTATTATTGAGGGCTGGCAAATAGATTCTTTTTCTTTTGTATTTTTTGGTCAGTTAGTCGGGATTGGTAAAGGCTAACTATTTTGTATTGCAGTGGTGCTTTATGTTTTTTCTGTTTTGAATTCACAAATAGTTCCTGATATTTGTATACTGCTCCTTTTGTGGATATGTTGTTTTTAATATTTCCCTTAATTTGCCAATTTTGTAATATTTAGGAACCTTTCTTTACTATTTTTGTCATGATTTTTGGCTACATTCAGTTCTCTTCAGCAAATCATTTTTCTTATCACTCCTACTTGCTTGGAAGCGAGACATAGGTACTTATTATGTGACCTTAATATGCACACCAATTTCCAAATTGAGGAGTTTGGCAATCTTTCGATCTTTATTAATCTAATGCATGGAAATGTGGATGGAACAGATCTATATTTACTTGTTTAGTTCAGATTTCTGGTAAGACTGCAAATATATGATCCTTAAATGTAATTTTAATGGCTCTTGTTTGTTTGTGCAAGAATACAGAAATGTAGGAAATTAGAAAAAATTGGAGTTTGTGTTTCCCATCATTGTGCTGTCAAATTTATGTTATAATGTCTACTTCTCAAAATTGATAAGGATTTATGATTTCTTGGATATTATTGGCATTCATTTTTTTTATACCCAAAGAATGAACAAACCTGACTAATACAACTCCGAATTTAAAAAATATGCAGGTCTTTGATAACATAGTGATCTTGTATCAACAGGCTCATTGCCATGTTTTTAAAGCCTCTATCTCTGGTATTGAGCTCCTGCTGGTTAATTCACATTGCAATCACATTGCTTTGTTTTGGATGACTCGTGGGTAACTCAAAATGTAGCTTATGGGTAAACTTTACACATCCTGTAGCTTATTTGATTTAATAGGTGCAGTGATTCTACTGGTTTCGTCATCTGGCAGAGTAGTACCAGTATTTGAGCTAATGTGTCAATATTGTTTGACAGTTTAAACTGGGTGATGGGAGCCCCAACTTTCGATTTTGCAGCCTTATAGCTTTGTGTCTTTGCTATATTTTACAATCCATAATGTAGGATTCTAAAATATATGTAAACAGTAAAATGTTTTTGGTACCCATTTTTTCTAGTAAATACCTAAAGAACATTTAATTGAAAACAGTGGAAAATCAGGTGACACTCCAGCTATCTTTTTCCTGGTCTATTATATACTATTTCTTTTATCTCCGTTTCTTCAAATTTCTTCTGGCAATACAGATTTTAAATTTGTTTGATATGAAATTTCAACTATTTTCCTTGATCCTCTTGTGTTACTATCCAAAATGGCTAATTTCAACAATTTCAAGTAACCATGCTTTTTTCCCAAATTCTGAAAATGTCTTATATTGGCAAAAATACTTTTGGGCCAAAAAGTGGGATGTAATAGTATCCCATAATTTAGTTCTTCTCACTCAAATTATGTGTTCTTTTTAAAGTCCTTAGCCCAGGATGGACCAAAACTGATATAGATGAATCTTTATAGACACGACTGGAGTCCAACTGGTTGGTGCTCCGACATGAAAAAATGGTTCTCTCTCTTCCACTGTCCTGACATATACTGACTATTCTAATGTTTATTCTCATTGGATAACCAGGCCCAAGCCACATACAGGCCACACATAAATCCAAATTTTCTTCCAATAAGTGCTTTTCTTAGAACTCACACTGAGAAAGTGGAATGCCTTGCACTGAATCTGAGAGCCTTTTCAGTATACTATTGTTTCAATTAAAGCAATTCTGTCTTTGCTCAAAAAGAGCTTCTGTATTGTATATTTTAGTTGAAAAAATTGATAATAATGCCTAATGCCTACTCCAATTTTGTGCACTTTTGGCATTCACATGTAAACCAGTCGATCTTAGAATTCACTTTCATAAATTAGCTATTCAGATTTGGGCTATCTATTGGCAATGCTGTAAATGATGAGAAGCAGGAAGTGAATTGATGTAAATTTCTAAATCTTTTCCTGGCTATACATTATTCAGGAGCACTGCATGATACTAGATAGTATTTGTCCAAGGGGGATTCTGTATGTTTGATACCTGGGAAATTGGAAAATTTTCATTGAAGAGTGCTGATCAGAAATTTTTTCACTGAAGAGTATGCTGATCAGAAGTTTTTTCACTGAGTATGCTAATCAGAAAGTTTAGTTGAATGATGTCATTGGATCACTTTGTTTTGCACTAGTGAAGTTTTCTGTTGCAAGTTGGAACTAATGTTAATGAGTGCTTCTCCTTGTTATCCTTTTTAAATATACTTGATATCCTCGTATTTATGTATAAACTACATGTTTAATCTTTCTTGCATTCTGAGATTTTGGTTTTAATAGGGTAGTATGCATATTTGTATCCTTACACTAAGGAGTTGTTTTAGATGTGTAGTTTGATATTTTAGGATTAATTTGGGAAGTTTGTCATGTGGGCATTAGGTTGGTATGACGTCACAGTTATTCCTATGCATGAATACAAGTTTTCATTCAAGGAGGGTGATGTGGCTGTATTATCGACACCAAAGCCAGGATCAGGTTTGCTCTGTCTGTTTTTTTTTTAATTATAAGTCAAACACACTAATTCCTTTTCTAACTCAATCAGGGTTCTCCTTGAACAGGTAGGTTTAAGAGGATCAGTTCTGGTAGCGCAGGTGATCTTGAAGCTAAAGGCGGTGACTTAACTGGTAGAGTAGCTGGTACTGTTCGCAAATACTCACCAATTGATACTCGTGATCCCGATGGAGCTATTGTTCACTTCTATGTTGGTGATACATATGATTATAGCAGGTCTTTCTAAATTCACACTTTCTGCTATAAGAGATTTGAATACGTGATGTTTTATTCTATATAACTAAGACACTGAATAATACCATTCTGAGAATGCTTAATTTGATGTACAGTAAAGCAAATGATGATCATATTGTAATGAAACTTCAAAAGAACTCTGTTTGGTACTTAACAGTTCTTGGATCCCTTGCCACAACACAAAGGGAATATGTGGCTTTGCATGCTTTTCGGCGTCTTAATACCCAGGTAATATTTGTGGATTTATCACTGTTAAATATATTAGTTTTTTTTCCAGTTTCCCTAATTCTCATCTGTTGTCTTTGCCATATTCCAGATGCAAAGAGCAATTTTAGATCCTAGCCCGGAGCACTTTCCTAAGTATGAGGAGCAGCCTCCAGCAATGCCTGAATGTTTTACAACAAATTTTACTGAACATCTTCATAGGACATTCAATACTCCACAGCTGGCAGCTATTCAGTGGGCTGCTATGCATACTGCTGCTGGTACGAATGGAGTCGGGTCTGCTAGGCGGCAGGAGCCTTGGCCCTTCACTTTGGTACAAGGGCCTCCTGGGACAGGAAAGACACATACAGTGTGGGGGATGTTAAATGTAATTCATCTTGTCCAATATCAACACTATTATGGTGCATTGCTAAAGAAACTTGCTCCTGAAAGCTACAGGCAAGCCAGTGATAATTTGAGTTTTGGGGGTACCGGCACAGGATCCATAGATGATGTCTTGCAGAATATGGATCAAAATCTGTTTCCTATGCTACATAAACTTTGTCCTAAACCACGAATGCTTGTCTGTGCTCCATCTAATGCTGCTACAGATGAGTTGCTGCAGCGTGTCCTTGATCGTGGGTTTATAGATGGAGAAATGAAGATTTACCGTCCTGATGTTGCTAGGGTGGGTGTGGACTCACAAAATCGTGCTGCACAGGCAGTATCTGTGGAGCGCAGGGCTGATTACCTCTTACTCAAGGGACGTGAGGAAGTAATAGGGCATATGCAACAGCTCCGCACTAGAGAGGGACACTTAGCTCAGCAAATCTTTGCTCTTCGGAGGGAGTTGAGTGCAACAGCTGCTTCTGGCCGTGCCCAAGGAACAGTTGGGGTTGATCCTGAAGTTCTGGTTGCACGTGATCAGAATCGTGATGCAATGCTGCAAAATCTTGCAGCCGTAGTAGAAGAACGTGATAAGGTATTAGTTGAGTTATCTCGTCTTTTTATTTTGGAAAGTCGTTTTCGTCCAGGTGGTAAATTTGTTATGGAAGAAGCTCGAGCAAATCTCGAGGCAAGTTTTGCTAATGAGGCTGAGATCGTATTCACTACTGTTTCAAGTAGTGGTCGTAAGTTATTTCAGCGCTTGGCTCATGGTTTTGACATGGTTGTCATAGACGAGGCTGCACAGGCCAGTGAAGTAGCTGTGTTACCTCCCCTTTCCTTGGGTGCTGCACGGTGTGTTCTAGTTGGGGATCCACAGCAGCTACCTGCAACGGTAATTAGCCAGGCTGCAGGCACCTTGCAATATAGTCGAAGCCTTTTTGAACGCTTCCAGCAGGCGGGGTGTCCAACTATGTTGTTGTCTGTGCAATACCGAATGCATCCTCAAATTCGTGATTTTCCTTCAAGATATTTTTATCAGAATCGATTAAGTGACAGTGATAGTGTTTTGAAGCGGCCAGATGAAGTTTATTATAAAGATCTTTTATTGAAGCCTTATATATTTTATGATATAACTCACGGAAGAGAATCTCATAGAGGTGGGTCTGTTTCATATCAGAATATTCATGAAGCACAATTTTCCCTACAGTTGTATGAGCATCTTCAGAAATTCGTTAAGTCTGCAGGCATGAAGGTTTCTGTTGGCATTATCACACCATACAAGCTACAGCTGAAATGTTTGCAGCGGGAGTTTGAAAGTATCCTTAGCACTGAAGAAGGAAAAGGGTTATATATTAACACAGTAGATGCTTTCCAGGGTCAGGAGCGAGATGTAATTATCATGTCTTGTGTTCGAGCTTCCGGCCATGGTGTGGGTTTTGTAGCTGATATTCGCCGCATGAACGTGGCTTTAACACGAGCTCGTAGAGCACTTTGGGTACGTGTGCTTATATTTCTTCTAATGTGGTTAATTGAAACTTGAAAGTTTGCATAAATTTGTGTGAATATTTGAAAATTTCATAATTGCACTGCTTGAATGCTTACTGTTGTTGATATTGTACAGGTTATGGGTAATGCAGCAGCACTGAAGCAGTCAAATGACTGGTCAGCGTTAATTGATGATGCAAAAGCAAGGGGGTGTTACATGGACATGGATTCTCTTCCTAGAGATTTTTTTCCTTCTAGGCATTCTGCTTTTGCTTCATCTCAAGCTAGGCCCCCCCCTAATACGAGGACTCCAAGGTTGGGAGGTTCAAATCAGAGACAACAAGATACATTTGCAGATTCTACCGGTCTTCGACAGGCTGATGAAAATTTGAATGTAATTGCTAGAAATGGGTCATACAGAGGTACAAGGGCTCATTTGGATTACCCTTTAGAAGATTTTGGAACTTCCTCTGAGAAATCAAAGGATGCATGGCAACAACATTTGGTGAGACCAGACAGGGCTGCACCAGAGGAACCAAGGGGGACATCAATGCGATCTGACAGAAATGTTGGCAAGTATGCTTGAAAACTTGAACAAGAACAATGTAATGTGATGTGCATATTTCCAGAAATATGTGGAGTGAACAGAGCAGAAAATCTCATATACAAATGAAAATCTCCCGAAGCTACAGATACAGAACATTATTGACATGAATCAATTTTTTCTGAAGCTTCTGCAATAGACAGATTTTGGAAATGATAATGGGTGATTGAATTATGTAGATTCGTGTTTTCTTGTAAATATTCAATACACAGAAATGACACCATCCCCCGAAAAGCAAAATGCTTGGAGAAATTTCTTCAGAATTTGCAAATTCATTGATGCTAAGAGAAGCTGACAGAATGAATGTACTCAGGCTTTGTCATCCATCAAATTCTTGATGCAGGAAGCAAGATTTGTTCTGCAGAATGAAAAAGCTGCATTGCTCAGCTTTTTTTCCCCTGAGGAATGAGTCAGATCTGAAGGTCAACATTCTGATACTTGGTTGGCCAATCTGTATAATACACACCCTCCTTACCTGTAAAGGCTCTCTTTCAGAAAATCTGAGAGGTGAGACCAAATATTTATGTCTTGATTCTGTACATTTGATCGTACAATAAAAATATTCTTTAAGCAGGTTTATTGAGGTACGGATTTGTATGAATGAAATGTTTTGTACTTTAGTAAGAAGCTCCTTCTGGGATTTGCATCGAAGATGTATGACGGAACCTGCATTAAACATTTTTCATTTTGACTTACAGTGATTAGGATATATGATATATCTTATTCTTTTGCTATCCATGAATTCTTCGATGCACAATACATGGGCAGCTTATTTAGCTGTGATATTCATATTGTTCTTGTTATCTTGTACTTTATCCTTGGACAAGAAATACGAGTTAGCTGGTTGATCTCTTGGTTTGTTTGATCTTTTGTACAAAAATCTTGATACAGTCCTAATTCATCAGCTGATTTGAAGATTTCTGTACTTTATCGCTTACAATATTTTTTGGCACTCTTTCATACAGTATTGTCCTTTTAGACTCTGTCTAGCTTCTAGTATAACGGGGCTTACTTTCTAAAGAGCAGCTATCACGGATGGGGTTCAAATGATGCTTGCTCGCATTGGCCAGTTTGAGACTATCCGACATTTATTTTGGTGTTGGACATCTGCATGTGGCATTTGTGACTTCATTAAAAGTACTTGGAGATGTATATTTTTCAGTAAGATCATTCTAAAGCTGCCTGGAACCACGTTACGTTATAGGGGTTTGGCATTGCTTTGTTGTAACTCCATATATTGTGCAGAAGCTTTGTTGTATATCTGTTTTTAGTGTAGTGTTTTCTCTTTTGGTTCCTTTAACGAGGCTGATTTACGAGTTAAAGTTGCAATTCAGGGTCAAAAGCACTTTCATATAGAGAAGAGATGCCTGTGGATGTTCTATTGAGGTACTGTTTGGTATGAAGGCCTTCCTTCCTTTTGGCATTCAGGTAGGCCTGCCCATTTGTACATTATATTGTATTTTATTCTTGATGCACGATACATGAGAAACTTACATATCTATGATACAAGAAATAATATCTAACTGGTTGATCTCTTTTCAGTTTTGTTGATCTTATCGTTTAGTCAAAAGTGTTGATATAGTCCTCTATAATTTCTCTTTCTGGTTAGTTCATGATGCTATTTATTTATTTCTAATGCATGGATATTACATTTTTAAAGATGCAACAATACAAAAAGCTCCTAGATGAGAAATAGTCTAGGGCATTCTTAATCATATCATACAAGATTACAGGCTGTATAAGATTTGATAAAAAATGGATTGATGCATACAGATTTTAAGAAGTAGCAAAATATAATTCAATTACCAGCATAAATCCATCTTAATTTTTGATCTATTAAGCACCTAGATCTCTGTGCTCATAAGATCCAGATTTAAGATGGATCTAGGATCTATGTTGGTATGCAGATTTAAATCTGAAAACATATAATTCATGGATGAAAAATAGTATCGAAAGCCTTATTAATAGGGCATCCTTAATCCATATCATACAAGATTACAGGCTATATAAGATTTGACAAAAAATGGATTGATGCATACAGATTTTATAAAGTAGCAAAATATAATTCGATTACCAGCATAGATCAATCTTAATTTTGGATCTATTAATCACTTAGATCTCTATACTCAAAAGATCCAGAGTTAAGATGGATCTATGTTATGCAGATATATTAATTGATGCTTGGTATCACCCAGCACACTGCTGATAGTGTCAGTTCATAGAAAACATCCAGGAAAGGTGCCATACAGATTTGCCTGGTGAGTAATACCTCGTAGCGAAAATTGCCTCAGATTCCTCTTCTTCCAATATTTGAAAACTATATGATTTGATTTCTATAGTTTTATTTTTATACAATATTTATGAAGATTTTGAATGGATATTACTTAGTAGACACTAAATTTATTATCACTTTGTATAAAATATTATATTGGAATAACATATTTTGACATCAGCATCATGGATTGGAAGAATGGTATAGAAGTTACAATCTCTTCAATGCTGGGCCATAGAATGCGCCTTGCTTCTTTCACTGCAACAATACTAAAATTTTTCAGAAAGTGTGATTTTCAAAACACTAGTAAGTCCTAACATCTTATGTTGAGCCAAAAAAAACCCTTGAAAGACTTGAAAATTATTGATAAATTTATGTGGCCTAGCGAAACATGATTATAATTTTTCACAAGTCATGTTTCTGAGTAGTAAGTTGACCCTAATATCTTATGTTGAGCCAAAAATCCCTTTAAAGACACTTGAAAGATTATTGATATTTAACGGTGGCCGTAACAAATGATAAAATCAAACCTCAGAGAGATCAAACTGGTTTTGTATGATGTATACTTGCGGTCGAAAACCCTTGTAGGAAATCAATAATAGTTCAAACCTGCAATTTTATGGAACATTATTGTTTGAAAATAAAAGGGTTCACACAAGAAAACAAATACTCCTGATCAAAATTCTTATAAACTCTACCATGTAATACACCATCCCAAAACGAGTTCCATATTTCACCAAACGAAACCAACCCAAAAGTCCATTCTTTCGAAGCCATAAACCCTACTAAATACTCGAAAACCTCAAGTACAAGATTGCATCATCGGACAGTTGAAAATGAGATGCCCAGTCATTCCCCTCATCTTGGTCACATGTACTCGGAATTCTCATCAATAAGAGGGGATCCGAAGAGTATATGCGGATCATCATCAACAAGAGGGGATGCTAGATTCTGTTTGATTTTTTTATTGGCAATTGTACTGAATATCATCAACAATAGAAAACGCTGGATGCTATCTGAAATTTTGCATGTGTCCAGGTAACTTTACTCGTGATCCTCTACATTGCATATAGTTTGTCATATTATATCCTCTGGCGCTGTCCTAGTTACAGGTGGTTTTACTGTATAACCATGATTCTCTTTTTCCTGGGCAAATAAAAACTTTGAAAGTATTTTAACTGAAAGAGAATGAATAATAGTAGCTGAGATGCAAACAACAAGTTTTAGCTGTATGCAGCATCCAATAGCCATAAATTCTAGGCTAGCGAGCAAAAATATAACTCGTGATCCATAGAGAGTGAATTTAGCTGTTCCACTGGTGAACATCTTGGAAAACAAAAGGGTAATCCAAGTACTAATAAGAAATACAATCTTACAAGATCGTCTGAAATTCAATACAGCAGTAGATGGTTGCAAAATCTCGATTGAAATTCAAAACAGCAGTAGAAGGCTGCAAAATCTCTCGGAATAGTTTTGTCCCATGCTTGAACTGAAGCCCGCTGGCAAAGAGGATATATATATCTGACAGACTTTATACAACATGGAAACATTTTGAATTACTGTCTGTTCTGAGGACACGGATAGGCCTTCGCTGCAGATGATTGTGGTGCTCTTTTCCCCTTCACTGTGACGTGCAGAGCAAAGAAGCAAAAAATCCCTGTTTTCTGTTCAAGATGCTGGACACTAAAACTAGTAGCGTATGTAAATCCCGGTTGTTCAAGATAAAACTAGTAGCGTATGTAAATCCCGGTTGTTCAAGATGCTGGATGTTAAAATTAGTAGCGTATGTCATTGTTTTCACCTTGCCTACAGTCCCAAAACAATAATACCGTTGTTGCAAAAGGGGAGGATATTTCATTGAGGATGCTGTTGTGCATCCAAGGAAGCTTATCATCCATTTCCAAGTCACCCAATTATGTTTGGGATTTCAAAAATACGCGAAATAAATTGGTTGTAAGACCAGCACTATCAAGTGTCCTATTTTTAACCCTGGAGATGAGATATTAGTCCGTTGGCATAATCTTTGGTTTACAATAGACTGCAGGAGAGATTCCGACGGTTTAGATTAAGAGGTAAAGTGCTAGATGTAGTCACAGGGAAGGGTGATCAAGTGCTAGAATAGCTCAGAGAGGATGGGGTTGCAACCTCTGGGTAGGATGTCTAATACAATAAATGCTAAATAAAAAAAATGACAATACGATAGTCTATGCGTTAACTGATTAAAATTGAATTTTAAAAAAATTATCAATATCTAATGGTTAAGAACATGTGTTTCCTCTTAAGAGGTCACAGGTTCAAATCCAAATCCAGAAGGGGGTAGGGTATGTATACCTTCGTAGACTTTACCAGTCAAATCGCTGAGCGAAGGGGGATCCCTTGTCCCACAAACAAGGGGGTCTCATACACCAATTTGGTGTGCTGACTTAGCTGTGACCTTAAAAATAGATTATTATTATTATTATATATAAATTATCATTTTAGATGTAACAATTTTTTTACATTTTTGTGATAATATCTTTCAACAAATGGTTGTTTACTTGCTTATAGACGACAGGTTTCTATGCTGGTGGTGGGCCCTATCAGAGACTGGCATTGTTATAGATGACAGGTTTCTATGTTGGCGGTGGGCCCTATCAGACAATGACATTGTTATAAATGACAGGGTTCTATGTTGGCGGTGGGCCTTTTCAGACAATGGCAGTAATAGTCTTCATTTGTCTCTAATGTTAACCGTCCCTATTTCAGCAGCAGTGTGGGTTAAATAAATGAATATAATAGAAACTAAATTATTGTTTCATCTACACTAAAACGACAGTCCCTGGAGATGGAGATGCAGCTGTTACCAGTATGACTATACGCCAAGCCCTGTCAACGGAACTCTGGCTGCGGTGGTCATGAAGGCACCCTGTTGTGAGGTTTTTGCGCAATGATCTGTAAATTATTAACCCACAAATTTGAACTGAAACTATCACAAAACCATATTGCTACATATTTGTACGTGCATATTAGCACACGGGAAAGGATAAATATTCTCCCCTGCGAGGATAAGCTGCGTGGTTTTTATGTCTGTGACATCTGGCTGACAACAAAAAGGTGTACCGCAGCTGAACATTCACTGCTATGTGGAACTTCGACCATATGAATGGGGAGTTTTTCCAAAGATCACGGTTTACTCATGGAGATTTGATCACATTTCAAGGCGGGGAGTTTTTCCAATGATAACGCTTTAATCATGGAGATTTTATCACATTGCAAGGCGATTCATACGACAGAAGGGATTAGTACTTGCATTTTGCCAGGTGTTTGGTCTTTTGTTCGATTATTGAGGATACAATGCCAGGTGTTTGGTCTTTTGTTCGATTATTGCTATCCTCATCATTAGTACATTATCCTTTTATCTGTACATTATCCTCTTCTCCTTATCTCTTTAAGATTTATGTGCTCTTCTCCTCATCTCTTCTTCTCTTTTACTTTGTGTTCTGAAGATGGATCTGTTTTGAACCGAAACGTTTACTAGTAACAAATAATACTGTGCATATCCTTTTATCATTAACACACATAGTTACATTTATGTGCGATTTACAGAGGCTTTCTGCAAATGCGGAGACTGGAGACTATAGTCTGTCCGCTAACCAACCCAACAAATATTTCATTTCCACTGTCCATTTAAAGGCTATGAACCTTCATCTGGGTGGGGTCTGGGTGGGTAAGCGATTCTGGGTGAAAGTGTAGCTGAAGGTCATTTTAGAACCTGGAAGCGAAAGTTTCCAAGTTACTACCAAGGAGGAAAAGTTTCCATTCACTTTTACACCATTACTGGTCTCTATTTGATTAGTTTAGTAATGTGTCTGGTTATTATAAATGGTTGTTATAATTTATTTGGTTTAGTAATGTGTTTATTTGATTGGTTATCATAAATGGTTATAATTTATTTAGTTTAGTAATGTGTTTATTTGATTGGTTATCATAAATGGTTGTTATAATTTAATAGCTTAATTTGTAATTTATTTTGTTTTAACTATGCATGAATCCCCAAAGCTGGAAGTTTGAGAAGAGTAAAAAAACTAATGAGAGTTTTGATATAAAAATAAAATAGGATATTGTTTAAATTAGGCATCTATTTTATATTATATTGTAAAATTAAAGTAATTTTTTAGGTAAAAAATAAGTTAATAAAAATATTAAAATGTGTAAATTAATGATAAAAATATTGTAATTCATTTTTTCAAAGTTGAAAAAACATAATTTTGCATCTATCACAGTGAGGGAGAGAATACCACAGTTCATCAATTAGGGAATTGAGATAGAATATTAATAGCATTATGACAAAAATGTAACTTTTAAAATTTGAATTTAATTGGAAAGTTTTTGTTGGGTGTATTATAAAATGTTGCAGCTGAACTTGATAACTGTGTAATAAAAAAAAAGGAAGCATATGCATGTCTTTGTAATTGTGAAGTATTTAATATTGAAGTCATTCACTAATATGATGGTGGTAGGTGGGGCAATAATATAGTAAATGTAATAACATTTATTCTAATATTGTTCCACCCTCACTCTCATATATGTATTGCATTTACTCTAATATTTCCCCACTCGCCACCCTCATATATGAGGGTGGGGGGTAGAGAAATGAGTATGGGGAAATATTGGAGTAAATGTAATACATATATGAGGGCGGAGGGTGGGACAATATTAGAGTAAATGTTATTATAATACAAGGATTATATATGAGAATGTTATGAAAGACAAACTAATGGCAAGAAAACAAGGATTATACATGGGAATGTTATGAAAGACAAACTAACAAGAAGGGATAGTGGATGTTATGGGCTATGGGTTCCTTTTGGGCAAAAGGGAAGTCCTTGTTGGTGAAGGGGAATAAAGAAGTTTTTTTGGAGGACTAGTTGTTGCGATATATACGTCATTTGGGGTTGGCACTGATTGGATATGTTGCTTATCCAAAATTTCTTATAGAAACTTTCGTACTAGATGCCTCCATCGAGGGTTGATTTGTCTACTATGGATCTTTGTTGATCGAAAGAGAGATCAGCTAGGGTTCTTCGTTTGCAGCATTGGGGGGCATCTCTTGATTGATGGGGAACACTGGCTTCCTTTTGGGTGAAAGAGAAGTTCTTGTTGGTGAAGGGGAACGATGAGTTTTCATGGAGGACTAGCTGTTGTGATACGTCATTTGGGGTTGGCACTGATCGGATATGTTGCTTATCCAGAATTTCTTATAGAAACTTTCGTACTAGATGCCTCCATTGAGGGTTGATCTGTCTACTATGGATCTTTGTTGATCGAAAGAGAGATCAACTAGGGTTCTTCGTTTGCAGCATTGGGGGGCATCTCTTGATTGATGGGGAACTCTGGCTTCCTTTTGGGTGAAAGAGAAGTTCTTGTTGGTGAAGGGGAACGATGAGTTTTCATGGAGGACAAGCAGTTGCGATATATACGTCATTTGGGGTTGGCACTAATTGAATATGTAGCTTATTCGTACTTTCTTAAAGAAACTTTTGTAGTAGATTCCTCCATTGAGGGTTGATCTATCTATTGTGAACCTTGGTTGATCGAAGGAGAGATCAACTAGGGTTCTTCCTTTGCACCATTGGGGAGCATCTATTGATTAATTGGGGACTCTGGCTTCCTTCCCTGAGAAAGGGCAGCCCTTATTGGTGAAGGGGAACATTGAATTTTTTGTGGAGCACTTGTTGTTGCGATATACATGTCATTTGGGGTTGGCACTCCCTGAATGTGTTGCTTATCCTAGATTTTCTTAGAAGAAACTTTTGTAGTAGATGGCTATCGAGGCTTGATTTGTCTACTATGGATCTTTGTTGATGGAAGGAGAGATCAACAAGGGTCCTTCCTTGGCACCATCCCACCAAGTAGACTTTCTTTGGGGCTTTTGAGAGTGGTGATTCTTACAAAGTTTGAAACAATAAGAAGTAATGTGCTATGTTTCATAGCATGCCCTGCATTAGAGGGATATTTATTCCTAATCCAACTTTTGGGTCCATCTATAATTTTTGGTGAAAGTTGTTTTTTGTTGAGAAACCTTTGTTGATATCCATATCAAGACGATACCCACATATTTGGTGATGTCATGGTCTTCCATTTTTTTCTTTTGAAGTGGAATTTGCCAATATTGTTGAACAAATATTGTTGAACAAATCATAACCCCAAAACTAAAGTGGAAGACTCGGTAGCCTGACTCAAATAGGAGTCATGGTGAGAGAATATGCTAGGGGTCAAAGGACGACGTCCATGCCTTAATGCAAAACCAAAAGTTCCCCAAAACCAAAGACTCGAATTGATGGTTTGATCTCTATCCTTTGCTAGATCAAACTCCACAATGAAGCGTTTAGCACATTGATAGATAACGAATTTCTATTTGAGATTTGTTTTCCAAACACACATGATCTATTTGTGCAAGCAATTGATTCTTGGCAAGAGTCCATTATATTTGCAAATAAGACTATTGGTTTTGTAAAAGGTAGCTTGATCTCCAACATCCTTAACAAGAGGAATGGTCAGAGCAGGGGCTTTTTAAACCACATGAATTTTACAGTGTTGAGATGCACTTGAGAATCCATTTTCACCACATCTTTAAAGGAAACACTAATGATGCTTGAGGATGAATATAAACCAAATGAAGAGGGAACATATATCAGTGGATTAGAAGCCCCAACGACCATATCGAGATGATAGTGAAGAGGGGGCCATCGTTGTTGAGGATGAAGAAACATGGCATGGAATGGATCATGTCCAGAGGAGAAATTTGACTAGGAAATTGAGTGATGGAAGGGGTTGTATGAAATGTGAGGTTGAGATGACCATTAGAGCTAAGGAAAACATCAACAATAGACTTAGGGAAAAACCCTAGACACCGTGGTCTAGACATCATTGACTCCATTTATTCTTATTTATAACGACAACAAAGGTCTCTCCATGTTTATATAGGAATTTGTGAGCTACAATTATAAAACCTATATGCCCATTCAATTATGTTCTTTTCTTATTATATTAAAAGATTTTAGAGAAATGCCACCCACCCAAATTACAATGCACATGGTCATCACAATTATTTCTTTGTTTCTTTGGTGGATGCTTGATAATGTGGGTTTTAAAGGCATTTTTATTTATTTATTGACAACCTTGAAAAATGCCATATAAATTCCAAAGAAACATCCAAATTGTATAACACATATTTCATTAAAATTGGAATTTGTGAGCTACAATTATAAAACCTATATGTCCATTCAATTATGTTTTTTTCTTATTATATTAAAAGATTTTAGAGAAATGCCACCCACCCAAATTACAATGCACATGGTCATCACAATTATTTCTTTGTTTCTTTGGTGGATGCTTGATAATGTGGGTTTTAAAGGCATTTTTATTTATTTATTGACAACCTTGAAAAAGGCCATATAAATTCCAAAGAATCATCCAAATTGTATAACACATTTCATTAAAATCGGAACATTTAATCGCTCGACATTGTCAAAATTGAGTGTTTTGATGTTTTATTAGTCTAATATTTCAATAAATTGGGAATACTTTATTGGAATTTCACTAATCACAATTGCAAAAGTGCCTATACAAAATTTACTTCATCGACATTGTGTTTTTGTAAGGAAATTATCTAAAATGTGGATCTTAGGAAACACTTGTATTTTTTTGATAGACTGGTTAAACATAGCCCAAGAAACTACCCAAACAAAAATAAGAATTAAAAAATTAAGATAAATATGTGCTATTTTAGATTATATTAAAATAATATATCATTACAAGTATAAAATGATAAAAAATACAAATTAAAAAATCAGTGCAAAATCATCAAATATCAATAAAAATAAATTTGATTTAATAACATGTTTAGTATATTATCATTGTTAATGAAATTAAAAAACAGTTCTATAATTATAAAAATCCATTTTTAATATATTATTGAATTTATATTAAAAAACGAGTGCATGACATTGAAATTGGAACATTTAATCGCTCCGACATTGTCAAAATTGAGTGTTTTGATGTTTTATTAGTCTAATATTTCAATAAATTGAGAATAATTTATTGGAATTTCACTAGTCACAATTGCAAAAGTGACTATAAAAAATTTACTTCATCGACATTGTGTTTTTGTAAGGAAATTCTCTAAAATGTGGATTTTAGGAAACACTTGCACTTTTTTGATAGACTGTTTAAACATGGTCCAAGAAACTAACCAAACAAAAATAAGAATTAAAAAATTGAGATAAATATGTGATATTTTAGATTATGTTAAAATAATATATCATTACAAGTATAAAATGATAAAAAAATACAAATTAAAAAATCAGTGCAAAACCATCAAATATCAATAAAAATAAATTTGATTTAATAACATGTTTAGTATATTATCATTGTTAATGAAATTAAAAAACAGTTCTATAATTATAAAAATCCATTTTGAATATATTATTGAATTTATATTAAAAAAAGAGTGTAACATTGAAGTTAACCATTTTTTTTGAAAATTTTGATATATTGTCATTTTTTCAATGAAACATTACAAAAAGGGGAATAGAATTTGCTTTAGCCAAGTATCTTTTTTTAAATATTTGTTATTATGTTGTTTGAACCAATACAATAGCTTGAGAATGTTTCAATGTTTGTATTAATGGTAAATTTGGTTCATCATATTTATCTCCATATCACAATCACACATCACTTGGTGCCTTTTTGTTATACATTTGTCTTCATTTCCCTCATTTCTTTTGTATGAAGTGAATAAGACTCCTTCCATTTCAAAGATCAATAAGATCCTCCATTTTTTGTGAGTATTCATTTTCCAATTGTTATTAGCAATCATTTGAACCATAACTACATATATGACATTAACATGAAAACATTTCCACAATAGGAAATCCAATGAAATTAATATATTTCCATGACATATTCATCAAAAATAAAATACTAAAAAGTTATATATCACTTGCATTTAATTTTTTTTTACATAACAAATGAAAGACATGCAATACACCATTTACATGTACACACACATTTTAAAGGTTTGTTTCTTTTTCTTTTTAAGATTAGAATTTATAGTAATACACCATTTAGATGTGCATACAAAAATTATTCTATTAATAACAAACGAAAGGCAAGTAATACACCATTCATATGTGCATACTTTTTTTTTTTTCCTTCCAATATCTTACTTTTAAAAAAAAAAA
>SNQJ01S0117702.1:34967-45396 GCA_010110895.2 Picea sitchensis
TATGCATTATTTGCAAGAGGACGTTCCCAGGAAAGAAATAGATCTAATTTCTCAAGTGGGAGATCTAAGTCTAAGGGTAGATCTAAATCTCCCGGAAAGTTTGTAAATGTATGTTGGAGATGTGAAAAAGAAGGGCACTACAAGAAACAATGTAGATCCAAAGTTGAGAAAAAGAAGGGATCTGAAGAATCTTCTTCTACAAAATAAAATACCTCCAAGGAAGAAGGAGGGGATGTGTACTTGGCTTCTTCAAGCACACATGCAAATCATGAGGCATGGTTGGTTGACTCAGGTTCATCCTTTCATATGAATCCCCACAGAGAGTGGTTCTGTGAATATGAAAGGTATGATGGAGGTAATGTTTTCCTAGGTGATGGCTCGACAACTAGAATCATAGGTCAAGGAAAATTCAAGTTGAGGCTCATAGATGGAAGGATTAGAACACTAACTGATGTTCTTCACATCCCAGGATTGGCCAGAAATTTGATTTATGTAAGAAAAATGGACGATGCAGGGGTAAAAACAATATTTGAAAAGGAAACATGCAGGATGGTTCGAGAAGCAATGGTGTTGTTTAAAGGAGTTCGGTTTGGAACTCTGTATAAGCTACAAGGAAGCACTATTAGTGATGGGTGTAATAGTTCCATTGTTCCTAATATTGGAGTTAAAGAAGAAATAATTCCTACAGTCTATGGAGAAAAGGTTATGTTGTGGCATCAAATACTGGGGCATATCAGAGAGAAGGGTATTTGACTACTACACGGTAAAGGTATGGTTGGAGGTATGTCTAAATTCTCTCTAGATTTTGATTTCTGTGAACATTGTGTATATGGGAAGCATAATCGGGTAAGATTCTCCTCTGATGCAATGAGGGCAGAATAAATTTTATAGCTAGTTCACAGTGATGTTTCTGGACCTGAGTCGGTCCCATCATTGGGAAAATCTGTGTACTATGTCTCATTTATAGATGACTTCTTGAGGAATACTTGGATATATTTCCTCGGGAAGAAATATGAAGTCTTTGACATGTTTAAAGAGTTTAAGGCTCTTGTTGAGAATCAAACAGAAAAAATAATTAAGGTGTTGAGGACAGATAATGGTGGAGAGTTCTATGGGAATGAATTTGAAGAATTATGTAAGAAGTGTGGTATATCAAGGAAGAAGACTACTCCATATACACATCAACATAATGGAGTTGAAGAAAGGATGAACATTATGATGATGGAAAAAGAAAGGTGCATGATCAGTGGTTTCGAGTTAGGGAAAGAATTATGGGCAAAGGCAGTGGGTATTGCATGTTACTTGGTCAACAGATCACCCTCATAAGCATTGGATAACAAGACTCCACAAGAGGTATGGACTGGTAAGAAACCTTCTCTCACACATCTCAAGGTATTTGGTTGTGATGCATATGTTCATGTTCCAAAGGAAAACATGAGTAAGCTAGATAAGAAGGCTGAAAATTGTATCTTTATTGGATATAAAGATGGTCTCAAAGGCTATAAGATTTGGAACCCATAAACTAAGAATGTAGTGTATAATCGAGGTGTGGTATTTAGACAAATGAAGGATGTTTTTAAACAACAAGTCCTACCAAGTAAGGAAGAACCAAAGAAAATAGAGTTTGATTTAAAGGATGATGAATCAAACTTTACAGAAGAACATGAATCAGAAGAAGAAGATCCTCATACTCTAGTATTGAGGACATCGATTTGAGAAAGAAGGCTATCGGAAAGGTATATTCCATCTTATTTTTGTTCAAATATTTCTT
This sequence comes from Picea sitchensis, assembly GCA_010110895.2. NCBI lineage: Eukaryota > Viridiplantae > Streptophyta > Pinopsida > Pinales > Pinaceae > Picea > Picea sitchensis. The sequence goes on from SNQJ01S0117702.1 coordinate 36,739, forward strand.
TGTCTATTACTGATGATGATCCTAGAACTGTCAGGGAGGCAGTGGATTAAGAGGAGGTAAATATTTGGAAAAAGGCCATGGACGAAGAAATGGAAACCTTGTATAAGAATGAGGCTCGGGATCTAGTGGACTTGTTGACTGGAAGAAAGCCCATTAGCGACAAATGGGTATTTAAAAAGAAGTTGAATGCAGAAGGAAAAGTGGAGAAATACAAAGCTGGATTAGTAGCAAAGGGTTATTCCCAAGTTGAGGGAATTGATTTTGGTGAGATTTTTTCTCATGTTGTCAAGTTAACCTCTATAAGATTTTTGTTATTTGTTGCTACTACAATTTATTTTGAAGTAGAACAGATGTATGTGAAGACAACATTCCTACATGGGGATCTAGAAGATGAAATCTATATGAAGCGACCATAAGGATTTGTTGTGAAGGGAAAGAAGGCGTTGGTATGCAAGATGAAAAAGTCTATGTATGGTTTAAAACAATCATCGAGGATGTGGTATCAAAAATTTGATAATTATATGTTGGGACTTGGTTTCACAAGAAGCAAAGAGGATCATTCTGTGTATTTTAAATTAATTGTTGGTCATTTGATTTATTTGGTCTTGTATGTGGATGACATGTTGCTGATAGGAAACAACAAGGAGATTATCCAGGATGTGAAAACTTAGTTGTCCTCTAAATTTGACATGAAGGATCTCAGTGCTTCAAATTTCATTTTGGGCATGGAAATTAAAAGAGATTAGAAAAAGAGGAAACCCTGGTTAAATCAAAGAAAACATGCCGGGACAGTATTGCAGAGGTTTAATATGTAGGAATGTAAACCGGTCAAGGTTCCTATTCCCGTTGGTGTAGAGTTATCTGTGGATTAGTGTCCCAAGACACAGGAAGAGGAGGAGGACATGACTCGTGTTCTGATGAAATTACGAAGACAACTGAGAGGGGGGGGTGAATCATTTGTTACTATGCTTAAACAATCTTATGTCTATTAAAATAATTTTTCAATCTTCTCCAAGTGGCCATCAAGATTATACAAGATATGAATAACATAAATAATACACATCAATCACACATATGATATACACAGAGACAGATTTTCATGAGGAAACCCATAAAAGGATAAAACCTCTTCTTCTTTGAATGATAGGCAGTATTTTATGTTCTATATGTCATCTATCTTTGAGCACCAACTCAAAATGAGGCTACCACCTTTGTTTTACAAGCTGCAACTTGCTAAGAGAACCAACTCTCTGGTTTCTCTAGCACCCACTAGAAGGAAGCACCAACTCCCTGAGTGTTCCAACACCAACTGGATGGAAGAACCTACTTCCACTTATACATGCACCAACTTGCATACAGAAAACTCTGTGTTTTCTCTAGCACCACCCTGCCATCATGTTTTCTGGCTACAACTAGATGAAAGCTACAACTTCCAGTATTCAAGCATGAACTTGAATAATAGAGGACTACAATCCTCCCTAGCACCTCCCTACCTCCCTAATTATAAATAAATGATTGAATAACCAACAATACAGATATATCAATTCTTACCAATTCTTCTATGTTCCGCAATTCTTCTCTGCTTCACTATTCTTCTGTTCTATTCATACTTGGCTTGATTTGTTGTCTCTTTCTATCTGTTCTTTATCTGCTCCTCTCATGCTCTTTGGTATGTGTACATTCTGCTCTCTTCACATTTTTTGTTCTGTTAAGCTTTTATTTCTCATCTCTGAGTTTGATCTCACACTATGCATATTGTGATTTTCCTTTCTCCTAGATCAACTCATTATTCCAGTGAGAATAGCTAGCCTGAATCAGTCACGACCTTTATCTTTTATACAAGTGCAAAAATTTTATTACACCTCACATCTCCAAGAGAAACTGCCAAGCAACCAAATCGCAAATCGTCCAAGAACTATGATTCGGTTCTACTAACTGAATCATAACTGATTAATAATCCATGAAGTGCAACAGTAACCCTTCGATCAGATTGTCGAGATAATCAACGTCGTTGGATTAAACATGCATAGACTTGTTGATTTATCAAATATGTTCCTCATTAACTTTACCTACGTGAACTAGCACCGACCGCGTTTCTCCCCACATGCCCACTCGCTGTGACCATACACAAAACAAAAGTCATTTTACGATTTTGCATTTTGGGTGATCGACTGTGAGTCACCTCGATTTTCCCAACTCGTGAAACTCCAAAGTGGAGAGTAGAAACACTAGCTCCTTCCCGTATCTTCCGCTAATGTGACCACTAGTTATGACCAGGGGCCAAGCAAGAGGGGTGAGCCGTGATTTCGCATATCGTGAACTCCTGCTATGAGTTTCCTCGAAACTCCCAACTCGCCTTTGAGGTGGATCTTAGCAGCATGTTAGCTCCTTTGTCGATGTGACCATGGCTATGACCATGGGCCAAGCATTCGAGTGTTTCACAACTTCCCGACTCGTGATGTTAGAGGTTAGAGCACCTCCCTTCTTCTGATTCCTGAACTCCCGACTTCCATCACCTCAGATCAACAGTATGATATTTCCTGTGACTCAACGGTCATGATCACCTTCTACATTTCAGGATTTCATGAGTTCTTGTCTGACGTGGTCCTTGCTGTCATGGTCTGCAACTATCCTTGCTGATGTGGTTTGTAGATATCCTTGTTGACATGGATCTCCTCTCATGGCACATGTTATTCTCCTGGATCTGACAACCCAGTTTATTCCTCGATCCAATGGTCAAGATCTCCTCTTCGTGAACTCGGACTCCAAATCATATCAACGGTCCAGATCCTTGGTGATCCAACAGCCTAGATCATTTCGTGACTTCTCATATCACGAGTTTCTACAACTCTCACCTTTGACTTCTCCAACTTGTGAGTCAACGAAATGTTGATCTCTCACCACACATCCTCTGGATCCAACGACTCATATCATTTCACGATTTCTTATATCATGGGTTCCTACAACTCTCACCTTTGACTTCTGCATCTCGTGAGTCAGTGAAATGTGGATCTCTCGCCACGTGTCCAATGAATCCAGCGATTGCTCGTCCTTCACGCTCTGATCCGATGGCTAAGGTCTAATCTCCTCCTCTGCGCTCTTTTGAGTTTCCTCGATGTTATTCTTTCCATCAATTTTTTGAGTGTCATCATTATTGTTCTTGCCATCAATGACAAGCACATTCTTTTCCTGAAAGATATGCCAACAATATCCCCATTTGGCATTGATGGAAACCCTAAAAGGTTGCACCTGCACTGATTTTTTGTAGCATCCAGACTGCAATGATTTGTTGTAGCATCCAGACAACTAACCACACCTGCACTGCACTGATTTTTTGTAGCATCCAGATTGCACTAATTTGTTGTAGCATCCAGACAACTAACGACAACTTTTCTCACCCTTTGACATCAATGTCAAAGAAAATATGCTCCCCCTTAGCTATTACAATACTTACCAAAAATACGACAGATATTCTATAAGTACTCCCCCTGACAAAGTGAACAGGCTAGATGAAATAAGATATAACCCCCAACTTCTGACGAAGATATTCAAATGGTGTCATTGCTAATGGTTTAGTAAAGATATCAACTATTTGTTCTGTGGAAGGAATATAATTCAATTGAACAACTATGTTTGTAACTTGTTCTCCGAGAAAATGGTATTTTATTGGTATAATATTCTTAGTCTTTGAATGAAGTACAAGATTCTTGGAGACACTAATGGCACTAGTGTTATCATAGTGAAGTGGGATGGGATCAATATAAGTTACCTTCAAATCTGCAAGAGTTTGTATCATCCATAAAATCTGAGTGCATGAAGTAGCAACAAAAATGTACTCTGCCTATGTAGTTGATAAGGAAATAGATACCTGCTTCTTACTAAGCCATGCTACTACTGAGTCACCCAGGAAGAATGCACCTACACTGGTGCTCTTTCTCTCATCCACACAATTTTCCCAATCAACATCTGAATAAGCAATTAACTGAAAATTCTGATTTCTAGGATACCACAGACCATAAATCATTGTGCCCTTCAAGTATTTGAATATCCTTTTGACAGCTACTAAATGACTTTGTTTGGGAGTAGATTGATAACGACCTAACATTCCAACAACTTGCATTATATCAGGATGTGATGTTGTGATGTACAAAATACTGCCTATCATTGCTTGATATGTTCTTTGATCAACATGAGGTGAAATATCATCTTTACTGAGCTTGCAACCAACCACCATAGGTGTACTAACAGGAGAGGAATCTTCCATCTGGAACTTTTTCAACATCTCTTTCAAATATTTTTCTTGAGAGATAACTATTCCTACAGAACTCTGATTTACTTGTAAACCAAGAAAATATGACAATTCTCCTATCATGGACATCTCAAACTTTGTTTGCATAGAATTAGCAAACCATTGAATAGAAGAGTCATTAGTACAGCAAAAAATAATGTCATCTACATAAACCAAAACAACTAATAGATCATCACCTTTAGACTTAATATATAGATTGTTGTCAACAATACCTTTCTTGAACCCTTTGTCTTGTATAAATTTATCCAATCTATAATACCAAGCTCATGGTGCTTGTATCAGTCCATATAAATCCTTCTTCAACTTGCAGACATAGTCAAGATTATCTGTCAGTGAAAATCCTTTAGGTTGCTCCATATATACTTCTTCTTCTAGATCTCCATTGAGAAATGTTGACTTAACATCCATCTGATATACTTTAAAGTTCTTATGACATGAATATGCAAGAAACATTCTGATGGCTTCTAATCTTGCCACTGGTGCAAAGGTTTCATCAAAATCCCATCCTTCAACTTGTGCATACCCTTTACAGACCAATCTGTCTTTATTCCTAACAATTTGTCCTTTTTCATTCATTTTATTCTTGAATACCCATTTGGAGCCTATTACATTCTTATCCTTAGGTCTAGGAACAAGATCCCAAGTGTTGTTCTTCTCAATCTGATCAAGCTCTTGATTCATAGATCTAATCCAATCATCATGCTTGCTGGCTTCATAAATTTTTTTAGGTTCAATCACAGATTGGAAATAAACCTGAGATTGTTTTGAGTCTTTAATCAATTTCCTTCTTGTCTGAACTCCTTTATTCATATCACCAATTATCTGATTTTCAAGATGATTCTTTCTAACAATTCTGAGAGGTGGTTTTGTTTCTATTTTCTTAGTTGAGTCTGCCTGAGTATTTGTATCTTTATTTGATTCAGATTCTTCTCTTTCTGATCCTTGGACCCGTTCATCTTCAAATTCAACTATATCTTATGTGATTGATTCAACACTGCTTACATCTCGTACCGGTATTTCTTCATCAACTTTTATGTCAATACAATCAACCAATTTATGCAGCCTATTATTATAGCATCTGTATCCTTTATTGTTTGTAGCATACCCTATGAATATATCGTCATTGGCCCTGTCATCATATTTACCGATATTTTCATCATTATTCTTGATATAACACTTACTCCCAAAGACTTTAAAATGCTTGATTGAAGCAGGTCTTCCAAACCATAGTTCATAAGGAGTTTTGTCACTATGTGGCCTAAGATGAGATTTGTTAAGAATATGTACAGTTGTATGAATTGCTTCCACCCAATATGTCTAAGCAATATTCCTTTCATTCATCATTGATCTTGCCATCTGCCAAACTGATCTATTATGCCTCTCAACTACTCCATTTTGTTGTGGAGTCCTTGGAATAGTATACTCTCTTTTGATCCCATGTTTATCACAAAACTCTTTGAAATTCCATGAACTAATCTCTCCTCCTCTATCAGACCTTACTGCCTTCAATATTTTTCTTGTTTGATTCTCAATCAGAGCCTTAAACACTTTGAATTTTTCGAATGATTTAGACTTTCCCTTCAGAAAGACAACCCATGTTAGTCTAGAATAATCATCAATAATCAACATGAAATAGTTTTATTTTCCTGTACCTTCCTTCCTTGATGGTCCACATAAATCCATATGAACTAACTAAAGAAGTTTTTCTGTAGAAGAAAAGTTCTTAGATTTAAACTGTGTTCGAGTAAGTTTTCCTATTTGACAATCTTTACAAACAGAATCATATATCTTTGATATATTTGGAAGATCTTTTACTACCCCACTGGTTCTAAGTCTGATTATATGATCAAAATTTAGGTGTCCAAGTCTCCTATGCCATATCCAACTTTCATCATACTTGCTTAAGTGACATTCTTCTTTTTCTTCTTTTAAAACATAGACATTGTTTTATGTTCTTATGCCTTTTGCAATCAGTTTTCCTGAATTCACAGATTTTATTCTACAATATTTAGAAGTAAAAACAACTTCACATCCTCGGTCACAGACTTGACTGAAACTAAGCAAATTATGTTTCAGACCATCTACAAACAACACATTTTGAGATTTCCCTTTGCCATTACTCAGACTTACCATTCCTTTACCTTTTATTTTTCCTGGTGCATCGTTTCCAAAAGTTACATTCCCTGATTTACTTTCACTTAGAGTTAGAAACTTACTTTTGTCTCCAGTTATATGTTTGGAACATCCACTGTCAATATACTAGGGATTCTTTTGTCTTTGGGATGATAAAACTAATCCACACTGGTCATCTTATTTCTTCTTCCAAACCTTGAAATCTTCAGCAACAGGATTCAAATCTGGCTTATAGTTACTTAAGCGACAGTCTGCAGCTTTATGTCCATGATTATGGCGGGTGTAACATTTTGGTTCACTGAAGAACATATCATAATGATTGTTATGATCGTAACTATTGTTATTCTTAACCTGCATCTTTTTCCCATCCATCACATGATTTGTAGTCTGTGGTTGTTTGTTACTTGGTTGTATCAATCTTTGTTGTGGAAGATAATTATTCCTTGAGTATCTTGATTTCTCATATCTAAATCTTAAAGAACAATTTACAACTTTGTGACCAAAGTTAGAACAGAAAAAACAATATCCATAGAAAAATCCTTTGTACCTGGAAAATGGTTGTCTTCTTTGAGCGAGTCGATTTCTTCCATGCTGATGATTTATTTCACCAAAAGATGTGTTTGTGTTTTTTCTTTGATCTAGAGATTCAATTTTGGTACTTTTTCTTTCATTCCTTCTTGGCGACTGATTATCTTTCTTTGTTTCTGCAGAGTGGTTGTTGTCAATGATTGTAGATTTGACAAACTTGATGGATTCTATGTTACTTGGCTGATCACTACTTGATCCTTATTCATAACCCAAGCCAAATTTCAACTTTGGATTCCGTTGCTGATTTAGAATGGAGGTTAATCCCTTTGAGGCTTTAATACTTGACAGATTTTGGTGATACAATGCCTTAAACTTCTCCATCTCTTTTCTGGTTTTTACTATCTCTTCTTCTAAGGATTCACATCTCGCTTTATTCTCTGATAACTGTTGTTTTAGAATGTCCTCTATTTTATTTGCCTCTTCTAACTCCACTTTTAGTAAGGAAAAGTCTTCATCAGGTTTTTTACCATTCATTTTAAACTGCATCAATAACTTTTTTTGTTTTCTCTTCTTAAATCTGAGTCTGTCAGTTTCTAAAGCACTGATTAATTCACCTTCCATATCCACCATAGCTTCTTCTTCATCCATTTCACCTCTTGTGTGTTCATCATCAATATCTACCATAGCCATAAGCATAAAATCATTCACTTTGTCTTCGTAGGATGAATCACTATCTATGTCTTCTGAGGAGTCGTCATTGTTTGCACACAAACTTTTATTTTTACTATATTTCTTAAATTTGTAGTTTTTTTTCATCATCAGAGTTCTGGTCTTTTTTCTTGTGAGGACACTTAGATGCAAAATGACCTATCTTACCATAGTAAAAACATTTGAAGGGAAGCTTGCCTTGATATTTCCCTGATCCTTTCTTTAACCTTCTCACAATTTTTTCCTCAATATCATCTAATTCTGAATCAGTATTCTTGTTTGCTTTAAAAAATGCTTCTCTAGTGATGGATTTATATTTTCTAATTCTCATTTCATATGCAGATAGAGCTCCTAGGAGTTGATCAATAGACAAAGTTTTAAGATCATTTAATTCTTCTATTGTAGAAACTTTTGGATTAAATCTATCAAGCAGAGATCTTAATATCTTCTGAACTAAAAATGCATCTTCAATCTTCTCACAAAGACCCTTCATGGCATTCACAAGCTCTTCGAATCTTAAAAAATACTTACTAACTATTTCATCCTCATTCATCCTTAGTTGTTCAAATTTCAATCTATATGTTTGAAGTTTGGCATCTTTTACTTTCTCATTTCCTTCATAACTGCTAGTAAGTTTAGCCCAAATTGCTTTGGCAGATTCAATATGCATCACCTTTACAAACTTAGCTTCAACAAGTCCATTCAAGATAGAATTCATTTCCTTTGCATTGAAGATAAATTCTAGCTTATCATCTTTAGAAGCTAGCACAACATGATTTATATATCCAGTTTCTACTACACCTCAAACATCAACACCTAAGGCCATTATGCATGTTCTCATTCTAACTTTCTAGAAGGCAAAATTTGTTCCATCAAATAGAGGAGGATTATTGGCTGAAGTCGCTTCATGACTTGTCATGTTTAAGCTTACAGATCTAACTTTAAATAAAAGGAGCCTGCTTTGATACCAAATGTTGAAA
>SNQJ01S0117704.1:1623-21935 GCA_010110895.2 Picea sitchensis
CTTGTGAGATTGAGATTCTTTTCATGTCATTTTTTATCTTATGATTGATAATAGTATTTTTATCTCTGCATAAATAAACAAAGAGTTACAATTCTACTGCTTGTTATATTCGACCTGTCACATGTATTGTTGATAGATGTGATATTGTTGGCATAGCTAGTTTTCTTCATCCACTACAACTTAACAAATTCTCTGATCAGTACCCTCTGGTGGCCTTGTTATGTCCTGATATATCCAAATTTGTCTTATGTTGAAGAGAGACTGTGTTGCTTTGCTTATTTCACATAATGATTGAGTGATGATTCCATTCTTTGCATTAGTGTTGTGAGTATCAATTGACATACAGAAAATTCCTGCTGTGAGGTTGACTGTCATAAGAACTGAAGAGTATATCTGGATCTAGTCATAGCATTTCTTCCTGTAAGTTTTAAACCTTTGAAGTAAAGCAATGCATACAGATTCTTAAGCAAAACAAAATTTAATGAATGGCTCATACACAGAGTACATAGAGATTTTATACCGGAAACCCTCAACCGGGAAAACCTTTCTTATATTCATTATATCGAATTTCACCATTCACCATACAATATATACAATGTTTTTAGGTATTCTGTAGATACCAAAACCATAATCCCTTAATCCAGGATTAATGTACAAAACCGCTAAAAATAGAAAAATCCGCTAAAAATAACAAAAACCGCCCCAATAAAAAAATAGCAAAATCCACTAAAAATAGCAAAAACTAGTACGAGGGATCGTCAGACGCAGTTTTCATATCTGACGCGCCCACACACACACATGCAAAGAATATAACACATACCCAACATTCTCCCACTTGTTGTTTTCTTTGCATCCAGGGGTCCAGGGGATTATATAGTCAACAATCCAGGGCAACAATGCCCATTGTTACTCTACACCAAGAGAACTTTTCTGTGCTCACGGACTTTGTCAATGAATCTGCAACATTCTTCAAAGTTTCAAACTTTTCCAACAACACCTTATTTTCCTCAACCATGTCTCTCACAAAGTGATACTGAACATCAATATGCTTTGTCTTCGAATGATAAGTTGGGTTCTTTGCCAGGAATATTGCACTCTGACTGTTACAATCTAATCTCATTGCTTGTTGTACCAACCCAACACCTGAACACAATATTTGTAACCATATTGCTTCCTTGCTTGCATGAATGGTTGCCATGTATTTATCTTTTGTAGTTGAGAGTGCCACTATAACTTGTCTTTTTCTCATCCAACTGATTGCTCCTCCAAATAGGTTAAACACATACGCACTTGTAGATCTTCTGCGATCCAGATCTCCAGCCCAATCTGCATCAAAAAATCCATGTATTTCCACCACTCTGCCCAATCCTTGTCTTCCTTGGTAGCACAATCCATAATTGGTGGTGCCATGAAGATACCTGAAGAGCCTCTTTACTGTTGTCCAATGCTCCTTCCTTGGTTTTGACATATAAATGCTCCTTCCTTGGTTTTGACATATATCTACTCAAAATTTCACCGTGATGTGTAATGTCCAGCCTTAGTACAAACCATTGCATACATCAAATTTGCCAACTGCACTTCAGTATGGAACATGGGACATGTCCCTTTCTTCTTCTTTCCCTGTCTTTAGACACTAATCTGCAAATAACTTTTAACCTATGCATCAGAACCTTGACCCGCTTACTTCCATGCATATTAAACCTCTCGTAATATCATCTCAACATATTTTCTAATTCAACCAGAGTTTCCCTCGCTTGCACTCCATCTCTTTTAATCTCCATTCCTGCACGGTGCTAGCAACACCAAGATCCTTCATGTCACCTTGAGATATTGATTTCACCTCCTGATAACATCCATGTTATTTCCTACCAACAACATGTCACTGGACATACAACACTACATAAAATGAAGTGATTACCAACCCGCTTGAAATATAGCTAATGTTGATCAACCTCGCTTCTTACAAATCCCAATCCAAGGATGTATGTGTCAAAATTTTGGTACCACATCCTAGTGTTATTGTTTTCCAAACCATATAGTGACTTTTAGCTTACAAAACCAACTCTCTTTCTTTCCCTTTCATTGCAAAGCCTTCTGCTGTTTCATGTAGATTTCTTTCTTCCGCATCCCCATGTAGGAATGTTTTCTTCGCTTCCATTTATTCCACTTCAAGATTAAAAAGCAACAACAATAGATAAAATAAACTGGAGTAGAAGTTAACTTAGCAACATGAGAAAAATTCTCACCAAAGTCAATTCCCTCAACTTTGGAATAACCTTTGCTACTAACCGAAATTTGTATTTCTCATGGCCCCGTGCATTAAACTTCTTATTGAACAACCATTTGCTACAATTAACGATTTTTCTTTCCAAATTTCTGGAACTCAACTATATCCCATGCCTCATTCTTATCCAAGGCATCCATTTCTTCAACCATGGCCTTCTTTCTAGAGTTTACTATCCTTTGAATTCACCGTCGACAGCTAGATCATCATCAAGTACGGGGATAAAGAAAATTGGAATGAAAAATCGGGGACTATACCTTTCTAGTTTCCTTACATCTCTCACTGATCTCCTCAATACCGTATGAGGTCTTTTTCTTCTTCTTCTTCTTCGCTTCCTCTTTAGATGATTCATTTTGCATCATCCAACTCAAGCTCTATTTTATCGTGTTCATCTTATGCTAGGAATTTCTGCTTGGACACATCTTTTACCTCTTTGAAAAAAAACATCTCCTGACCAGAAACAATTTTCTTGGTTTCGGGTTCCAAAGCTTATAACCTTTCAATACACCATCATCTTTGCAACCAATAAAGATACACTTTTCTACCTTTTTATCCAACTTACTTCTATTTCCTTTTCGAACATGTACATAAAGCATCACAACCAAACACCTAAGATGTTGAAGCAGAGGGTTTCTTTCCAAACCATACCTCAGGTGGAGTTTTATCATCCAACGCTGATGAAGGTGGAGCCTGATCGATTGACTGGGTAACATGTTGTACCCATTGCCTCTGCCCGTAATTCTTGTCCTAACCTCACACCACTGAGCCGAAAGATGCCCTTTTTCCATCGGGGCTTCCTCGCTTCATCCTTCGGTGCAACTCCATTCTGCTGAGAGTGTATGGAGTAGTCTTCAGCCTTCCTATATATACCACACTTCTACAGAATTCTCGAATTCACTTCCCAGCACTTCCACCATTATTCAGTTTCAATACCTTTATTTTCTTCTCTGGCCCCGATTTTCACCAAAGCCTTAAACTCTTTAAATTTATCAAATACCTCGTGATTTCTTTCTAAGAAAAATAAATCCATGTGTTCCTTGAAAAATCATCTATGAATGAAACATAATAAAAAGATTTACCTAGGGATGGAACAACAACAAGTCGAAACACATCATCGCGGTATCAACTCTAAGATCCCCTTTCTCTTGTAGCACCGTGATGGGAATCTTACTCGATTCTATTTACCTATATGCAATGTTCATAGAAATCAAAATCCAGGGTGTAATTAGACATACCTCCAACCATGCCTTTTACCATGTAGTGTCTAAAGTCCCTTTTCTCCACATGCCCCAAATTTTGATGCCATAGCATGGTCTTCTTCTCAGGGACGACATTGGTCTTGTCTTCTTTGTTTCGCTCAAGGACAACGTAACTATTACACCCATTAGTATAAGTAGCCTTAACCACTTGTACGTAGTTCCACACCTAACTCTCTCTATCAACACCATTGTTTTCATAACCACCCTTGAAAAGGTTCTTTTCCAAATTCAAGACCCACCTCGTGATCATCTATATTTCTTATAGATATTAGGTTCCTAGCTAGTTTTGAATGTGAACCCTGTAGAGAGTTCTAATCCTTCCATATTTTAGCAAAACCTTAACCCTTTCATGTCCTAAGATTTTTGTTGTTGAGACATTTCCTAGGAATATATCACCACCATCGTATTTTTCTTATATTCGTAGAAGCACTGTGAGGAGTCATATGGTATGACGCACTGAAATGACTGTAACCATACATCAAAGTCTCCAGAGATGTGTACTTGTAGATGCTGTGTAGATATCAACAATTGCTTCTTAGTGAGGTTTTCACCTCTCACAAAGAGGTACTATCGTATCCCTTTGGTTTTTCAACCTTCTTAGACTTGCAATCTTTCTTATGAATGCCCCTCGCTTTTACCACACTCCAACATTTCTCAAAGATTTTCCCCGAGACTTAGATCTACCAGATTTAGATCTCCACCCCAAAGGCTTACCAGGTTTCCCGCCTTTGCACAGTCCCTTGCCAAATAAAAGCATCTAAGTAAGTTGTGACCATCCATGCTTTTCACCTCATCTCTTCAGATAACAAAGATAAAACTACATCCTCATACTCAATCTACATTGAAGTATGAGGTACTACCAATTGCTACAACTAGATTATCCCAAGAGCCCGGCAACGGACATAACAAAGTAATACACTTATATTCTCTACTGCATCATAAATATTAACAAAGACTTACCGTAGTATTAAAGGCATTTAGGTGTTCTCACATAGAATTTCCATCTTCCATCCTAAGATGATACAACTTCTTCAAGAAATAACTTGTTTACTAGGGAATTTGATTGATACAAATTCTCCAACTTATCCTATAGTTCCTTTGTTGTATATTCTCCCAAGACATTCAACAAAACCGACTCTGCCAAGCAGAGTCAAATAGTACTCCTTTCTCTTCTGTCTAACTTTTCCCAATCTTCCTTTCGACATACCAAGAGTCGTGTACTAGTAGGTTTTGTACCAGTAGGTTGTGTACCAATAGCCTGCGTGCTAGTAGACTGGCACCAGGACCCACAATGATCCATTGTTCTTTTTGTCTACAAGAAGGTCCTCCATATTGAGTTTCCATAGCTTAAAGTTTTTACCGCTGAACTTCTCTATTTCGGGATTCTAGATGAGTTTTCCATTCTCTTTCTATACTCAATCTCCACTAATAGTTCTACTAAAAAAAACCTGTGTTTATCAAATACCCAAGATAAACTTGATTTGTCAAGACCGGACCAAACCCTCAACAACAAAGGCATCCCTCTCAAGCCAAAAACGAGTCATACCACATGTAAGTTTTTAAGCCTCTGAATTAAAGCAATGCATATAGATTCTAAGAAAATAATTTAATCAATGGCTCATACACATAAGACACATAGATTTTTTATACTGAACCCTCAATCGAAAACCCTTTTCCTTATATTCATTATATCAATTTCACCATTCACCATACAATATATACAATGCTTTAGGTATTCTCAGAGATTCAAACCCTAATCCCTCAATCCGTGATTAATTTACAAACCGCTAAAAAAATAGCAAAATATCCTGGACACACCCACACACACACATGCAAAGAATATAACACATACCCAACACTTCCCACACCCTTTTTCATTATTGACTCTCTGATATTGTTTACTTGGAGGTCATTTTTGTTGCAGATATGATTCCTTATAGTCACATGTATGCAAGTTTTAATGATCTGAGGTGTTCACCTTTCATCCATTTGTTACACACATTATTGAGTTTTTTATTAAGTTACTAGGCTCTCTCAATTCACATCCTAGAGAGACTCCCGGAGTGCTAAAAAATCCTCTCTCAGTTTCCAAAAATTCTACTCCAGTTGTTCACAATATTTTATGCACAAAGATGTCTAAAATAGGACTTTAAAAATCAGAAAAATAGGTTGTGAATATGTAAATGTATCTCTCATGATGTAATAACTATGTAAAATATGAAATAGGTTATTGTAATTTGGCATCTTAGGACCACAAATATCTCTTATTGGCCACAATCTGTTCATAAAAAAAATGACTAAAAAGGTCATTTCTGGAAAATGCGCCTTCAAAGATTTTGGAAAATGAAGTGGAATGATGGGTTAGGGCTCGTGAAATTCATTGAGAAAATTTAGGGGTGTAGGGTATAATGTTGGGGAGTAAGGTAAATTGGAATCTCATGAAATGAGTGAGGGGAAGGAGGGAAAGGGAAAACACAACCCTACCCTAGAAAAAATGTAGGGTAAGCTAGGGTTTTAGGAAAAATGATGTAAATGGCTAAAATATTGTTATTATGCTTTTAGACATAAGGTCCATGGTGGAGAACTGACTGGAATTGTTTTAATGTTGGAATTTCATGTTTATCACATAGAATTACAAATGGGTAAGGTGTAATGGTTCTGCTATTTCTCGTAGATGATGTGTCAAAATTCACTAATTTTCTAGGTTTTCAAGTCAGATACTAATAAATAGTGGTTAGGGATGCTACATCTCTGGAGGTTTGATAAATGTAAGAGTTGTCTAACTATGGGTTGAGAAAAATGGTCTGTGTGAAGCCCAATTGATGTAGAATTTATGTGGATATGAAGCACATAGAAATTTTGTAGTTTTCTTGGGCATAGATTGTCACTGAATTCAGAGATTATTTTTTTCCCTTTGGCATTATTTTCTTCCAATAGAAAAAAATTATTTGGTTTTGTTTAAGTATGTGTTAGCCAAGAAATTGGGCTTTGAAATCAACAAGAGGCTTAAAAAGATATCTATCAACAGGAAAAAATAACATAAGCAAACTATGACAACATTCACATAAATAAATAACCAGTGGATCTTATATCCAACATCAACTTATCAACAAGGAAGAAGGTTCAGAGCATACACATAGTTTCCATAGAAATGGCAGTACTCTTGAGTCTTCTATTACTTGGCTTGAAGGATAGAACAATGTTTCAGAGAATATACCTAAATTCATAAATTAATTCAATAGGTTTATATATAGATGAATTTTACCCTTCTCTTTTCTCACTAAGTTCTCTTTATAAACTAGCAATATTGAACTTGGATGTTACACATTCAAATGCTAGTTACATTCTCACATCCCAAATGTGTGGCAGATGAGCACTTGATAATAAAGTCATAGTTGTTTGACATATTGGGTGGAGAAGTTTACTCACTATCTATCTACCCACTAGTTAATTTGTCTATGCTAATTACTGTAAATTGGATTTTACACCTTAGAACAATATTTACTTGTGGTTTATAAAATCTAATGGACATTTTGTGGGGTATCATCTACCTAGTTAATTCTCACGTTGGGGCATCTGCAATATTTGACAACATAATGCCTCGAGAAGATCATAGAATCTAATTTTTCAAAATATTTTCTACTTTGTTATCATCACTAGGGGTGCTCAATTCAAACAATTGTGAGACCATCTGGAAGTTAGAAACCTAATGCTATTTTTCTATTTGTTCCCAACCTAATGAATATTAATATGGAGGACAACATATCTCTAAACTAGATTTACTGTCGGTTAGTTTCCCTTATATAAAGGCTTCCTTATTTATTCCTAATCTTTGAATTTCAATTATTTCAACGTTGTCTTCAACTCAGAGTTGATATTGATCAAGAAAAAGTACAACACACATGCCGAGCTTCTTTTGACTTGTGCATTGTAGGTCATGCACGCCTATATTTATGCATGATATGGATTGTACACACCCTTCCTCAAATGTTCATCGTTAAGACAGCTTTGGATTTCATCAGGCCCTAGGTTAAACCTTATAACCAAAACAGTACCAGAATCGCATGAATGTAAAGTGAAAAATAAATTAATTTATGCATTTACTATTTATTGTGGTAACCTTTTCTCTTCAAAATGGATTTGATTAATGGATAGTGCAAGCTTTTTTCTGGTGGGGTAAATGTAACCTTACAAAATGCAAGGCACTAGTCTATTTTGTGTTAAGGCTTATTGCATCTTGTGATTTGATTCTTATAAGGTTTGGAATTTGATGTATTATTTTTGTTTGTACTTTGTAGGTTATTTCAACTTGGGGAGTTCACAACAACATTGATTTTCTTTATTTGTCATACACACGACATGTCAAATACATTATACAAGTAAGAAAGATGACATCAAAGTTACGTTCTTGCTCATGTTCTCACATATAAAAAATTCTATCAATATGAACCAACTTCATAGTGCTACTTTATGACTTTTAATATTTAGGCTGATATGTTTCTATGATGCGTGTTTCTTCTTGTTCTTTGACAAATTTCAAGTAGATTCATTATAGTAAACTTAAAATATGAATGCATTATCACATGTACTTTTGAAAATCATTATGAACTAACAATGAAGTAACAAGGTGATATCTTTTGTTGCAAGCTTCATTAGTAAATGACGACAAAATATTATTTGTTTTGTTTTTATGACATGAAATTTCCTTATAATTGAATAACCTCAAATAATGAACATCTTATCTATTGTACATCTAAAAAGGATTTTATACTGACCTTTAAATTATAGAATAACATATTGTATTAGATGTATTAGAGGCCACCTAGAAATTTGTTTGTTCGATTCTAACATCGAATTGATGTAAAATCCATTTCTCCTTTTGTCTTGTATAGACCCGTGTGTATCTTGATGGGCTTGGGAATATTCAAGAGACAAATATTTGCTAAGATTGACACTAAAGAGGTATTTTCTAGATCATTGAATGAAGTCTCCTAGTCTTAAACTTTCCTTTTCATGTTTAATCGGTCTTAGATAATCAAACTGCAAAAGAAGTAGTTTCTTATTTGAATCTTAATATACACACAACTTATGTTGTAGGGTCTAGAGCACTTTGATGAGATCTTGCAAGAGGCATATGGTATTATTATTTCATGGGGTCATTTAGGGATATATCTTCCACTAGAGAAGGTAGCGTTTGATATTTGATGTAAACTTTTTTCAGATATCAATTTCCTGATGTTTTTTCCCATAGATAAATGAATATTGTTGTCATTGTAATATGACTACAAGTCTAGTTGTGTCCCTGCATGGAGATATCTTATAAGCTTGTATTTTTACTAAATCCAAAATTAATGTTTCTCTAGAGTATAAGTTAATGACAATCATGATTGATGGAATTGTCTAATATGTAAATCTTATTCATTTGGGATTGTAATTTGTTAGTGTCAAGGGAGGCTCTAAATTCTTTACGGTTTCAAAGAAGGGATATTTACTTAGATAATAGAGGCAGTATAGCAGTGAACAAGAAGACAAATCAAATTGTTTGGAGGACCATCAATGAGTTGTTGATGCCATCTTCAATCACAAACATTTTCGTGAGATCAAACAGTTTGGAATTTGATTTGCAAGACAAAAGGTAGGAGACAACTTGTATAAGTATTATTGGTTTTTTGTATTATAGTTATCTCCAAGATAAGGCTCCACATGTCAAGTGATCCTCTTCACAAAGATGCACACTCTAGAAGACAATCTCTAAGCTCCACTTCTCCTCCTCCACATGTGTACCAAGTCCACAACAACCTACAAGTGGTGCACCCTCCAAACAAGATTCCCTCTAGCCAAATGCTCAACCTCTTGAAGTGTTCCATGTGGTATCAATGATCCTATGGCGAATCACCCTTCGTCCTAGTGCTTAGTCTTCCTCCACAAGATAACTCCACATCCTATGCCAATGTCTCATCCTCATCAACATGTGTGCAATGTAGAAAATGTCAATGCCACATAAAAACAACTTCCAAGTTCCTCCATAAGAAGTGTGCCTCCCCTACCACATATCTTGAGTACAAGCATCCACCTATAGTAAGTTTTCCAATTGTCAATCAACCAAAACAATCTAGGATACAACAAAGGGCTAGGGTTTCACCATGAACCCCACATCACATGAAGTGTGTTGAATTTCCCATTAAACCCAAAGCACACGACTAATAATCCAAATTAACTCTATTTATTAATTATTAGCACAACTTGGTTTTCAACAAAAATATAAGTAGAAGAACTACACATAAAACAAACACATTTGCACACGAGATTCAAGGCAACATCCTTTGGAAAATCCTTATGGGAACCTGTTCTGAAGCTACTATTAAATAAACCCGGGTTCATGTCCTGCGATAATGGCCCATTAGAGGAATTGAAATGCTGCAAATTTATAGCTCCAGCCCAATTGCCCTGCTATCTCCCTAGCTGCCTCCTGCACCCTTTCCTCAACCCTCCCCACTCAGACATTAGTACATGAGCAAGACTCCCTCTTGATTCATGCATTCAATTGTATGTCTCTCGCCTCCTTAGATATGCTTTATAATCCATTAATGACTAAAACCCTATCTCCAAAGTGATCAACGATCAATATCTGATCTTGATATCTTGAGATCAATGATTGTGACTTAATCTCTCATTGATATATCATCAAAACTGATAGAGGGATATGCAAGAGTAAACAATGAGAACCTTTGATAAACATAACCGCTAATGCTCTCTAAATATCGTCTAGAGGATGGAAAAATGATGTTTTTCCAAATATAAAACTTAGTATATTACAATTTTAATGATTACATTTTCATATATTATATATGGTTTTATACTTATCAAAAAATTCACCAAGATTCTTTACAAGTTTTTATAATTCAATGAAATATTTGCTAAGATTTTACAAGAGTTTATAGTTCAATGAAATATTAGCCAAATTTTTACAAGATTATATACTTGACTAAAAGATTCGCCAAAACCATATATGCATATTATATTATTGATAAAATAGCCTTCAATATCTCCTATAAACATGGGATTCACCCATTTATTATACATATAAATTTAGGGGTTCTTAAAATCACCCCTCGCCTCGTGTTCCTTCATTAGTCGGCGACCGCTATAACAACAAATATCCTCCATTGATGTGACTGAATGATGTATCTGAGCATCCACTAAGATAGGTGAAGTGGATATCTAACGAATCTCCTCAAGAATTTCTCCGATTTGGACTCTGATTCCTGAAGGGTTTTTCTGTGTGCCTCTCAAGAATCCATGGGTGCTCTCCAACTCATGAGTAATTCTATCCACCTCTAACTCCCGCCCTCGAAAGCCCCGTGATATGTCTCGCCAATCCCCAGTAGGTATTCCCTATCTATCAACAACCGTTGGTGTTGGGTCGTCATCATAGACATTCTCTCCCTGAGGGTATGAAGGTTATCCATGGTAAATCCCTCATCTTTACTACCATGTGCCACCGATGCCCTCCAATGCTTAACGGGAACACCAATGCATGTTTGTCATCAATGCGCCTAGTGGTCGCCATGATCATATCCTCTATTGGACTCTCGCTTGTCTCCGCTAAGTGGCGTTGACTTCGACATCATTACCATGCCGAGGTCACCTCACGCTTCTCAATCGCTAGTGCTATCATCAATCCCCAACCACACTCTCTAAGATAACGCGGTTGAACCGCATTAATCGCCTATCAGGCCAATCGGTCCCTCCATATGCTTAATCGTGATATCATCATCAACTCCAAATTTCCTCGAATCATTGAATTATAAACTCTTATATGAGCAGTTGTATCCTCCGTGCACTCAACCTGCTACTAACATATGCACCTGGATCCCATACAATGTGTCCAGACATTATCGCTATGCATCATCCCTACCAATAAGGGGTACATCCTCATCACTATAGGCTAGTCTTGGAAGTAAGTGTACCCTCAAACTGTAAGTCTCCACAACCTTCAACTAATGGAGTCTCCATAGTCTGTGACTAAATCTCCTCATGTTGATATGAGAGTGTAGGATCAACTGTCTGCACGCCATATATCTCCTCCTAGATCTAAGGGATCTGCTATGTCCATGGTGTGCATCCCTCTCATATGAATACTCTATGCTACTACTATCCTCATGTGATGTGGGTTGTCATAGGTGTTTGGAGAGATGACATATGTGTCATGGTCACTCATAGGTGCTCACATTCTAGGTGCTAACACGCTTCAATCCTCACTAAGGTCACCACTGCTGAGGTGTGGGTATCATCACAGTATGTGATATGTCTACCGAACACTGCTATCATCCCTCGGCCCATCCAATTGTCCCTCCAATGCGTAAGGGTCACTATCCTCCTCAAGTGCACAAGAATCACTAGCCTATGTGCAAAAGTCACTATCCCTCATCAAACTCTCCAAATAAACATCTATCGCCCATCCTCACATACCCTATCATCACTCTCATAGTGCACCTCAACAATGTACACCTTCCCCTACACCTATGATCTGGTTCCCAAAGCACCTTGCAACTGTAGCAAAGTTGTTTTCTCCTAATGGGTGTGGGGTTTTTTTTGTGCTTCCTTCCATCTAGCTATTATGGTTGTTTTTCTCTCTGTTGCTTCAACCCAATGTGCAACCTCGTCTTTTCTCCACATAGGGTTTCTTAAAGCTACATATTGTTGGAAGGTTATTTGATCCCTTATTCCCTCACCAAGGGCTTAATATTCTCCTCAATGTAATACCATCTCTCTAAACAGCATTTCTTATCCATTTATTCCCAACTATCCATTTACCCTATGAAAGACCCCTCAAAGCTGCCGTGAGTTTAAGCTCGATACTAATCAGAATGTTCCTGAAGACAATATGCCAGAACATCACCTGGGCTTTGCACATGATTTTTTTTTAAACTTTTACCGGGTTGTGGAATTTCTTCAAACACTTTGCTTATCAATGGATCCTTTTTAGGTTGTGCTTAAGGTTATACTAATGATTTAATGTGTGTTTGAAACAATAACCAAGAAGATACAATAATGGAACATACCTCAACCATATGTAAGATCAACAATATGATAGGCAATCCAAAATACCTCGGATCTGACCTTTATTCATAATAATAGAAGGATTGATACAATAGTGAGGCCGATCCGAATGCTCAACAGATGGCTCCTATAAACATGATAAGAGCTGCTAAAAAATTCTCCAATAGAATACTGGCTCCAGTATGATGGATACTCAATGAAGACCAATGAAATAATAGATCTGGGTCAGAGGAAGCACCAACCCTAGAGTTGGATGTGACGCTTATGCTCTATTAGACACTGATACTTCAACAATACTCCGCCTCACGCCAAATACCACCAAACCCTCCGGCGAATATGCCAAACTGTAGATCAGAAAATGCAAGAACAACCTAGTGCTCAAATCTCCAATATCCCTCTAAATCTCCGTAGATATGAATTTCACACTGAATGTGGTGCCCCACTAGATCACTGAAACCCCAGATAATTCAGCCCTCCTCCTAGAGGCCTCCAAATGCTCCACAAACCACTAGAGTGATAGATCGGGGCTTGGTTACTCCCATGGTGAATTACAAAGAAAAATGGTGAATATTTGATCTATCAAATGGCTAAAATCACTTTTTGAAGTGTGCTCCTCTCTCCACTCCGTCCCAATGCTCTAGGAAATCATCCACTATACAACTCTTTCAAAAGTCACTAGATATGATGGTGAAGACCCTACAAGAAGAACTCTAGAGGCTAGAATCTCCAGAAGCCTTTCCAATCACCTGGAACGATCTTCCCTCGATGGATGGTGCACCCTCCTTGTGGAAAACCCCCAATGGTGAGCCCTCCCTTCCTGCATGTGGTTGGTGTAGAACCCTCCCCGTGACCGACTAGATATGAACTAGAATGGTGTGAGAGATTATTGCATCCCCGTGACCAAGATTGGGACAAGCTAGATGGAATATTTCACCATTGAACTGCCCTCTGTGGTTTGTTAAGTCAAAACCCTCAAACCCCAAGATATGGGCTCACTAGAATCCATATCAAAAGATAAATCATACATGAATGAGAGAATAGAGGCCCTTGCCCCTCTTTTATACTTCCCGGCCAATCTTGTCTCCAAAGTGACTTTTCTTTTTAATTACACTAATTAATTAATTAACCTTTTTACCTCCTAAAAGCACCTATCTCTCCCTCTGTGGCTCTCGCCAATGGAAGTCACTTCTCATCATCTTATCCCTCGTAGTGTTGTTCTCCAATTCCAATGAGCTATTACACCTAGAGGTTCCTCCATATTGTGCCCAAAATGACCTCTATGAATTTAATTAACCTATAGCTCAAAAATACTCAAAATCATGGAAATCGGGCTTGAATGCAAATGTAATCCAAGGCCAATATGCATAATGGATAATAATGATGAAATAGGATGAGCGCTGCACTGGATCCCAAAATATCCCTCAATAGTTCATGTACTCACTCGCTATAATATCCATCTCGCTACTGGTCATCATAACACCTCAATACAAATGGTGGTTAATATTGGACCTATTCTTATTTGAGTTTAATGAATAAATATTGGAATATGAATGATTGTGGTTGAACGAATAATTATGTTTATCATATAAATGGTAATGTTGTTATTATGACTCAAGTATATAAATATTATATAGATGTGAAGGTTGTTGTAATTGAGTATTTATGGGCATATGAATCGTTTTTTGAAGTCAACAAGCAATATATGTAAAAGAAGTGACAGTTTAGAGGGTGGTTTTAAAAGTGAATGTTGATTGAATTATGGTGGTCTGAACATAGTTATGTTAAATTGTTTGATTTGATTTATTTTATATGAACAATATTCATATTACATCCCCCTCGCCATGTCACACTTTTCAAGCACTATATTCCCCCCATAATCCCAATTTCATTTTAATGCCATGTCTTCTATAAAATAAATTAAAAACTTTGTATAACAATGACAAAGGATATGACAAAGTAATGGTTGGTAACTGATATTTTTGGTATTTGATTGAACAATTAAATTATTTTATTTATTGATTAGTAGTACTTGTGTATTTGTTCCCTCTCATTATATCATTTTTTTCATTACCCTCCCTCCAAATGTCCCATGAACCCTATCCACCCCTTTCATAATTTGGCAATTATTAAATGATTTCTTATGGATGAATTTGCATGGGTCTTGTGTCAATTCCCACCCAAAAATTGTTCTTCATGCAAGAAGAATGTCATGTATGGTCTCTTAAGGGCTAGTTACTCCATAATGTATGGCATATAGATGAGTTTCTTTAGCAGTGGGAAGCCATGATAGAAATAATAGAGGAAGAGGTAATCGGAACAGAGGGCCTAGAAGGCCTAAATTCTCCATTCATTTTGATGCTAACTCCTGTGAACTAAAACCAGCCTATTCCGTGTTGGGTTCTTTAACTGATTCAGTAAGGAATAGTATTAACCTCGATCGAGAGACCCCTTCACCTCAAACATCCCCCGGAATTCATGCCTCCTCATGTGTCCCTAAACCGTAAGTCTCGCAGAATGATGTATGGAAAGCAGATTGTCAATCCGCTATTCTCACCGTCATGGCTAATGAATTTTTCATTTCCTCCTCCACCACCTATAAATCGTAATATTCAAATTTTCCTTGTGCATTCACCGCTCAACCCTCTCATGCTAGTAAAAGGCTCAAAATAGATGTCCCCCATGTGCAAGATAAAGGAAAGTTCTTTGCCTCCCCCTTCCTCTCCTTCAAATGACCTTCAAAACTGTCCCTCCTCTCGTATGCATCTGAATGATGATTGTTTCCATGTTATTAGTGAGATAAAAAACGTAAATAAGGTTCAAATCAACCCAAGGCTACTCCCGGGAAGTCAAATGGGGACAACAATGATAAAAGAAGGATTTCCTCGAGTGACAAGTATGGATTTTAATTTATGTGTTTTTATGATTGAGTTGTGGAAGATGCTGGTCCTGTAGAAAGTTTGGACAACAAGTTATTTTTTGGGGATAATGTGGATTATGTGGATTACACATTTTGATATGATTTGAATTATTTATAATATTTAAATACAGTACCTTGGAAGGTATTTAAGGGAGTTACAAGGTGGCATGTGTTTAAATGATTATCCAAATTGTGTTTTATTTTATAATTTCAAAAGAATAAAAAGAAGGAGTCACAAGGGGTCCCATCTACCTAGTTATTATTAAATAAAAGACCCCATCACAAAAGGCTTGAAGAAAGCTATTGACAATCTTGCATGCTCTTTCTGCCACTTGTCTTGAGTATGAAGAACAACTTGAGAGAACGAGTCTTCCAAAGGAGACTTAATTAAACAAATGAAATGTCCGAAATTCTCTTGGCTAAACTTGTACAAGATGAATAATCAAATGATATTGTATGAGAAGAAAGGAAATGTCCCTTCACTTACCCCCTGGGCCTCACCTTCTTCTTCACCACCCTTTAGGAATCCTATGAAAACAACTTTCAAATTTCTAAAACCATTAATATGCCTCCTCGTAGTTGGTGTAAGTTTTGTGAGGAACATCATGAGGAAAGTACTTGGGAGGTAAAGAAGAGTGTCAGAGATAAAAATATTTGGCAAAATGTACTAAAACTACCATTGTTGTTCTCCTAGATTTTGTAGAATCAAGATGTATGTGATCATAAACACTAGGAATAAACTTCTATGCTTCAAAAAGGAAAATATGATCCCCCCAGTACTTGTTCTAGCCCAAGCTCATCCTCAAACACTACTGCACCCCAGGTTCCTAAAATTACCGAGAGTCAAGAAATCACCCTTTCTCTCCCCTCTTCCAAATACAAATATCTTTCAATCAATTGTTAATATAAAGGTCAGATGCTACCTTATGGACACACGGCTATGTTGTCCCCCGAGCAACAAAAGTATCTAAAAATTTCATGGAAAGAAAAACTTCCACCATAGCCAATCTCTTTAGAGAGGTAGATGAAGAGGACTCAAATGTAAATAAAGTAGGTGTAAATAATTTTAGACACTCAGAAAAAATCCTCCATTTTCATTTCTGTAAAGATTATGGACAAAATAGCCCATTGTTGTCTAATTGACTCCATCTGCTCTCTAGCCCAAGCTGCACGTCTAAAATTATTATGGAAGAGCTAGGATTCTTGTACAAATGAAAATGTCAAGCATGCTCTCTCTTATAATAGTTTACAACAATCGAACATAGGTGAAATCAAGGACGGACTTTGGTTTTGTGTGTGCATCCTAAAAAAAGGACAACCCTTAATATTCAGGTAATTGACATGCCAGTGAGTAATTATTCAATCATCTTACGAAGAGACTGACAAGCTTTGACGAGTGGATACCTCTCACTCGATGGGACACACTTATTCATTCCTCGAAATGGGAAGAACATCATAGTTCTAAGGGAGGGAAGAATTTCACCGTATATGGAAAGTATTCCACAACCTAATGTAAATTATGTCGAGGAGGACTTAGGAGTGTAATCCATCTTTTCCAATGAGGACAACACTACCTTGGAAAAAATTGACCTATAGAATGGGATGTGGCATATGCACTTTGATGGTTCATGCTCCAACGAAGGTAATGGAGCTGGCATTATCTTGTACTCTCATGTAGGTAAAATTCACAACTTTTCATATAGGTTAGAGTTTGTTTGTACAAACAACGTCACTGAATTTGAAGCATTACTACTAGGCATTGAAAATGACTATAATTTAGGTTGTGGTCACCTTACAGTTTTTGGGGACTCTGAACTTGTTTTAAACCTTGTACATAAAATATATTCTCCGAGCAACAAGTTAATGAAACGCTACACCCAAACTGTTTGGGCACTTATCTCGAACTTACTATCATTTAACATCACTCATGTTAAAAGGGAACTGAATTCAATGACTGACAGGTTAGTTGTTTTTGCAGCTTCTCCTACTTGACAACTTCTGCCACAAAGATTTGATTGCACTTTTAAATCTTTGTATCGTCCTCATATCCCTGACAATGTAGAGTCATGGCAGGTTTTCCCTAGTGATGAAAGGATCTGTGCTTTCATACAAAATGAACCATATAATCCCAAAAAGATTATATCCATTGAAGACAACAAAATTCCAAAGGGCTTGACTCCTCTAGAAAGTTCATTTTCATCAAGTGATGTAGGCAAAAAAGAAAAACTTAAAGAAGAGGAGTCGAAAAGAAAATCGGGTGAAAGAATTTCCTTGAACATTGGAACACCCAATTGTCCAAAGAATGTTAAGATAGGTGCCCAATGTATTGATGAAGAAAAATTGAAATTCACTGAGTTACTTTGTGAATTTCAAGATGTTTTTGCTTGGTCTTATGAGGATCTTCGTGGTTTCGATTTTTCTCTTATACAACATGTCATTCCTATCAAGGAAGGAATAAAATTGGTTGGGCAAAAGAAAAGACCCATTAACCCCACACTTGAAGCAATTATTTAGAAGGAGTTGGAAATTTTTTTGAAGGCTGGAATAATTTTCCATGTTAAGTATTCTGAGTGGGTTTCCAATTTGGTTCCCATTTGGAAAACAACTAGTCAGATTCGATTGTTCGTTGATTTCCATGCATTGAATAGAGCGAGCATAAAATACCATTTTCCTCTCTCTAATATGGAAATGATTTTGCAGCAAGTTGTAGGGTCACAGATGATGTCCTTACTTGATGGTTTTTCTAGTTATAATCAAACTAAGGTAAAAAGGACAGATAAATACAAAACCACTTTTATTACACGTTGGGGCACATTTGCTTATGAATGCATGCCTTTTGGCTTATGTAATGTAGGTGCAACTTTCCAAAGAGCTATGCAGATAGATTTTGACGATCTGATTGGTAAGATTATTCATATTTATCACGATGACTTGGTTGTATATTCAAAGAACCGATTGGATCATTTTGGTCATCTTAGAAAAGTTCTCATGCGATGCAGGAAATTCAACATTTCTTTAAATCATTTTAAGTCTATTTTTGACGTTACCCAGGGCAAGCTCCTTGGGCATATTGTCTCTGATTTAGGAATAAGAGTAGATCCTCAAAGGATTGTTGCTATCGTAAATCTTCTTGCTCCTACTTCCAAAAAGGAGGGTCAAGCCTTTATGGGAATCATTAACTTTTTTCGTAGGTTTGCTCCTGATTTTGTTGTAATGGTAAAACCAATTCACAATATTCTTAAGCAAGATCACTCATTTTCTTGGACTAATGATGTCGAAAATGTTTTCGTAAGGATTAATAAGGAAATCAATTCCGCACCGGTTTTGGCGAAGCCGGATTTTGATAAAGAATTTATTATATAAATTAATTCCACAGAGGAAGCAATCTCTACCATCCTCATACAATGTGATGACCAAGCTAACGGAAAACTAGTGGCTTACATGACTCAAATCTTGTCAGATGATGAATTCAAATATTCTTATATTGAAAAACATGTTTTCGCTCTTGTTAAAACCGTGGAGAAATTTCTCCACTTTATCTTAGGTAAGCACATGCTGGTAAAAGTCCCTTTACCTGCTGTCAAGTTTTTTCTCTCACAGACTTATCTTTCAAGGAAGCTTGCACATTGTCTTGTCAAGATCCAGGAGCATGATTTAATTATCATGACTTGAAAAACCATTAAGGGACGTGACTTAGCCCTTCACTTGGCTCAACATGCTGAAGCAAGTAAAGAAATTGATCATGTGAAGTGTTTCTTTCCATGTCTTGGCCGAGCCCCGAGCTGTTATGTATCATGGCATTGCCCTCATTATCATTGTTGTTGGGAAGCATTGCACAATAGGGTTTAGTATCACCCAAATTTTTAATGGAAGCTTTATATGTGCTTTGGTTGGCCACGGGTTGTGCTTGGGCATTCTCTTTACAGTGCTTTTAAGAGTTCGTTTCCTCTCGTATTCTGTTGAGAGTGGTTGAATATCATTTGATAACCCTCATTGTTAAGAATATTGTTAAAGGTTATATGTCTGTGATGAATTTGAAAAGGGCACAAGCTGTCTGTGTCTTCGAGGAATTATCCCTTAATTGAGTAATCTGTTATTACTCTCTATGCGTTGTGTTTAAACCCTAATAACGATCTTGATATCATTGCAAATCTAGTCGAAGGTAAAGAGTATTATGTGTTTGCTTGGTCGATTGGGCACGATTTGGCTCTGTCTCTCGTTGGACAATTTTTAAAAGAAGTATGTACATGTTAAATTTACGAGAAGCTTAGGTTCAGAGTTGCATGTTATTGGTTGAATGCTATTTCAAATCAATACTTATGTTGATTATATTGGATGAACACCCGTGTGTGATTGGATTGGGGCCCGATTATGAGTTTTAATGCCCAATTGATTATGTCGAACAATGTTTGGAAAATCGACAGATGGTGGTTAATACTGGACCTATTGTTATTTGAGTTTAATGAATAAATATTGGAATATGAATGATTGTGGCTCAACAAATCATTATGTTTATCATATAAATGACAATGTTGTTATCATGACTGCTATATAAATATTATATAGATGCAAGGGCTATTGTAATTGAGTATTTCTAGGCATATGAATTGTTTTTTAAAGTCATCAAGCAATATGTAAAAGAAGTGACAGTTTAGATGGTGGTTTTAAAAGTGAATGTTGATTGAATTACAGTGGTCTGAACAGAGTTATGTTACATTGTTTGATTTGATTTATTTTTATATGAACAATATTCATATTACATCCCTGTCATGCTACCACTTTTTCGCTC
>SNQJ01S0117704.1:27660-55011 GCA_010110895.2 Picea sitchensis
AAGTTGCAACATAACTTATGCAACTTCTATTCATCAAAACAAAAGGCCCAACAGGCTCCGACCACAATCCTTTACTCGTCCCGAGACAAATCTTCGACTCTTTCATGGTCTCTAGGTTGGTTTGTTGTTTACCTTTGTCTTCTGTCTCTGAGTTGCTTCCACTTCCCGCTTGCGTGATTTCTTCTTTGGCCTCTTCAAATGAAGGGCCCAACTCAAGTACTAGTTCTAGGGATCTTTTCCTTACTTCTTGGAAGTTCTACACTTTGTCTTGCCACTTTTTGGCAAGAAGTGAAGTGTCAACAACAAATTGTTGGGTGGTGTCTGCAATGCATTTTGTTGGCTTGGAAACAACTAGAGAGTTCCATTCTGAGTTGGCTATGGCATCCACTTGGTGCATATGTAGATAAGTTGTCTAGACTACAGGTCGAAACTCTCTTAGTTCTTTCTTAGCCATTGTTTAAGCTTCAAACAGTGCATTCAAATCATTGTCTGCCTACTGGATCTTGTCAAATTTTTCTTATTATTCCAGCGGATCCAGGGTGTTGGTTACTTCTTCATTGAACGATTGGATTTGCAAGCGCAAGTCTTCCAATGTTTGGTTGCGCCTTGAAATGATTCCCATCCAATCGCTAAACTCTTTGAAAATTGTTGTGCACTCTACAGTCCTTTTATGCAAGGTTACTCTTGCATTGTTTCCTTCCAAAACCACTTTTTCCAGTTGCTCTTATAACTTCCTGGGTTTTAGCTCGACTTTTCACTTATTGTCCCGCAACTGTACTTCAAGATCTTCCGCTCATTCTGCCAGCTCAGACCAAGCTACCTGAATTAATTTGATCTGCTCTACAAGCTCACTTGTGCTAGATTCTGGCAGTTGAGGAACTGTCTTTTTGATCATTGTCCAAGCCTCTATTAATTTTTCCTTCACCTTCTCAACTTTATGCTCTGCCTGAATCTTTAAATATTCCTCCTGCGTTCGTCGAGTCTGTGCCAGGAGTCCTTCTTGCTTCCATAGGTCGGCTTCTTGTTCTGCCTGTTGGATCCTCTGCTCCAATTTCTCGGTTGAGGCTCTGATTATTCCCACTAACTGCACTGTCAACAACTGGGCGAGGTCGCCAAATGAAGTAGTGGCGTCTAGAGGTATTCGAACTTCCAGTGTCAGCCCACTAGCCATATTACATATTACAAAAAGTAAACGCGAAGATCAAAAACCAAAAGTAACCAAGCCATCGGTACACACAAATGAGATAGAATAACAATCTGCTTTATTTCATTCCAAGAAATCAAAAGTGTGTTTCTCTTTACAAAACCCCTGTGAGGGCATGGACCAAAGTCTAATTTAGAGATCCCTGATGAAAACCATACAAAAGGACTCTGACAAGAAGTAGAAACCGAACTTTATAATCTGGATCAGCGTGCCACAAACTACTGCCCATTTGACTCTGCACAATATCCTTTATCAACTACGAAACTTAATCCATAAACATACAAGTATACACAGACTATCAAAGATAGATCAACAGCTCTAAAACAAACATCTGAATGATTTGGTTTAGTTCTGAACCTTGTTGTCTACAATAGGACCCTACTGTCAAAAAACGAATTAGGATTTGAATGAACTCAAAAATGAATGAAAACTGAAACTATCTCATGAAAACAAAAGAGCAAACCGTAATATTTCTTTCTCCTTCTATTCTCCTTTTGTTTCTTCTTCTCATTTAGCTTTTATGCCTTCCAAATAAGTTGAAGTAGTACAACTACTTTTTTTAGTTAAGTTAGTTTAATTTAACTAATTTAGTTTAGGAGAGATAATGATAATAATAATAATAGTTAAAGTTCTTTATTTAATAATAACTAGGTAGGTGGGACCCCTTGTGACTCGCTTATTTTATTCTTTTCAAATTATAAAATAAAACACAATTGGATAATCATTTAAACACATGCCACCTTGTAACTCCCTTAAATACCTTCAAAATTTTAATATTTAAATATTAGAAATAATTCAAATCATATCCAAAAATTTGTAAATATCCACATAATCCACATTATCCCAAAAAAATAGCTTGTTGTCCAAACTTTATGCAGACCATTGTCTTCCATAAATCAATCATAAAAACACATAAATTAAAATCCATACTCGTCACTCTGAGAGGCAATCCTTCTTTTATCACTGTTGTCCCCCTTTGACTTCCCGAAAGTAGCCTTAGGTTGATTTGAACCTTGAGGTTGTATCTCACTAATAACATGGGAACAATCATCCTTCAGATGCATACGAGAGGACCCTGATTTTGAAGAGTCATTTGAAGGAGAGGAATAGTTAAGTATGGATTTTAATTTAACCACTTAGTTTAGGAGAGATAATGATAATAATAATAATAGTTAAAGGTCTTCTATTTAATAATAACTAGGTTCTTTTATTCTTTTCAAATTATAAAAATAAAACACAATTGGATAATCATTTAAACACATGCCACCTTGTAACTCCCCTAAATACCTTCAAAATTTGAATATTTAAATATTAGAAATACAATTCAAAATCATATCCAAAAATTTGTAAATATCCACATAATCCACATTATCCCCAAAAATAGCTTGTTGTCCAAAAACTTTATGCGCATCTATGGTCTTCCATAAATCAATCATAAAACACATAAACAACCATACTTGTCACCCCAGAGAGGCAATCCTTCTTTTATTATTGTTGTCCCCCTTTGACTTCCCTAAAGTAGCCTTAGCTTGATTTGAACCTTGAGGTTGTAACCCACTAATAACATGGGAACAAACATCCTTCGTGATGCATACGAGAGGACTTCATCTTGAAGACACGGAAGGAGAGGAAGGGGGAGGTACTTTTCCTTTATCTGCATGGAGGGACATCAGTTTTAAGCCTTTACTAGCATGAAAGGATTGAACATGTGAATGCACAAGGGCAATTTGAATATTAGGATTTACAGGTTGTGGAGGAGGTAATGACAAATTGAGCTACCCATGACAAGGAGAGATGTACGATTGACAATCTCTTTGCCATCCATCATTTTCAAGAAATTTTGGTTGCAAGGGACACATGAGGAGGTACATGAATACCATGGATGTTTTGAGGTTTAAAGGGAGGCCTCTCTGGTCAGGGTTGTACTATTCCAGTTAAAGAACCCAGCCTAGAATAGTTGGTTCAATTCCTGGGTCAACATCAAAATGAATGGAGAATCTAGGCCTTGTAGGGCCCCTCTGCTCCAGCTTACTCTTCCTCTATTATTTCTACCATGGTTGCTCTTGCTGAAGAAACTCATCCTCAGAGGCACACCCTATCAATAATTATCCCTTTAATGTAATTCATACATGACATTTTTTCTTGCATGAAACAATTTTTTGGGTCAGGAATTGACACAAGACCATGCAAATCCATCCATAAGAAATCATTTAATAATTGCTAAGTGTGGGGTGGATAGGTTCATGGGATATCTGAGGGAATTGTAATGAGCTAAAAAGTGATATAATGAGAGGGGACAAATACACGAGTAATGCTCAAAAAATCATTGAATAATTTAACTTTGCAATCAAATACCAAAAATATATCAGCTGCCACCTATTACTGTGTCATATCCTTTGTCATCAAGTATACAAAGTTTTAATTTCTTTTTATAAAAATGGTTTATTAAAATGAAATTAGATTAAGGAGGGAGACATAATACCGATGTAAAAAAGTGGTAGCGCGTGATGTAATATTAATATTGTTCATATAAAATAAATCAAATCAAACAATGTAACATAACTCTATTCAGACCACTGTAATTCAATCAACATTCACTTTTAAAACCACCATCTAAACTGTGACTTCTTTTACATATTGCTTGATGACTTTAAAAAACAATTCATGCCTAGAAATACCTACAATTACAATAACCCTTGCATCTATATAATATTTATATAGTAGTCATGATAACAACATTGTCATTTATATGATAAACATAATGATTTGTTGAGCCACAATCATTCATATTCCAATATTTATTCATTAAACTCAAATAAGAATAGGCCAGTATAAACCACCATCTATGACCGCCGGACAATTTTCCAAACATTGTTCGACATAATCGATTGGGCATTAAAACTCATAATTGAGCCCCAATCCAATCACACATGGGTGTTCATCCAATATAATCAACATAAATATTGATTTCAAATATCATTCAACCAATAACATGCAACTCTCAGCCTGAGATTCATGTACATACTTCTAACATGTACATATTTCTTTAAAAATTTCCCAACAAGAGACAGAGCTAAATCATGCCCAATCGACCAAACAAACCCACAATGCTCTTTACCTTCGAATGGATTTTCAATTATATCAAGATCGCTATTAGGGTTTCCTAAACATTACGCACAAAGAGTAATAACAGATTACTCAATTAAGGGATAATTCCTCGAAGACACTGCATACTGTATTCCTTTTCAAAATTCCATCACGCATATAACCTTTTAAATAATATTCTTAATAAATGAGGGTTATCAAATGATATTCAACCACCCTCAATAGAGAACAAGAGAAAACAAACTCTTAAAATAATTGTGAAGAGAATGCCTAAGCACAACCCGTGGCCAACCAAAGCACATATAAAGCTTCCTTTAAAAATTTGGGTGATACTAAACCCTATTGTGCAATGCTTCCCAACAACAATGATAATGAGGGCAATGCCATGATACATAACAGCTCAGGACTCGACCAAGACATGGAAAGAAACACTCCACATGATCAATTTCTTTACTTGCTTCGGCATGCTGAGCCAAGTGAAGTGGCTGGGTGTCACGCCCCTTTAATGGTTTTTCAAGTCATGATAATTAAATCATGCTCCTAGATCTTTGAAAGCCAATGCGCAAGATTTCCTGAAAGATAATTCTGTGAGAGAAAACTGGATGCCAGTAGATAAAGGGACTTTTACCAGTTTGTGCTTACCTAAGATAAAGTGCAGAAATTTCTCCATGGTTTTAACAAGAGCGAAAACATGTTTTTCAATATAAGAATATTTGAATTCATCATCTCACAAGATTTGACTCGTGTAAGCCACTGGTTTTTTCATTATATTGGTCATCACATTGTATGAGGGATGGGTAGAGACTCCGCCTTCAGGGAATTAATTTATATATTTAAATTTTATTAAAACTGCTTCACTCAAACCGTGATTACTTTATTAATCCCTTCAAAATAATTTTCACATCATTAGTCCAAGAAAAATGAGCCGCATCTTGCTTAAGAATATTGTGAATTGGTTTTACCATTACAACAAAATCAAGAAACCCCACGTAAAAGCACGATTCCCATAAAGGCTTGAACCTCCTTGGAAGTAGGAGCAAGAAGTTTTAGGATAGCAGCAATCCTTTGAGGATCTACTCTTATTCCTAAATCAGAGACAATATGCCCAAGGAGCTTGCCCTCGTAACGCTAAAAATAGACTTAAAATGATTTAAAGAATGTCGAATTTCCATCGCATGAGAAATTTTCTAAGATGACCAAAATGATCTAATCAGATTTTAGAGTATACAGTACCAAGCCATCAAGATAAACATGAATAATCTTACCAATCAGATCGTCAAAATCTATCTACATAGCTCTTTGGAAAGTTGCACTTACATTAGATAAGCCAAAAGGCATGAGCTCATAAGCAAATGTGCCCTAACATGTAATAAAAGTGGTTTTATATTTATCCGCCCTTTTTACCTTGATTTGATATATCCAGAAAAACCATCAAGTATGGACATCATTTGTGACCCTACAAACTTTTTCAAAATCATTTCCATATTAGAGAGAGGAAATATTCTTTATGCCTGGGCCGCCCAATGCACGGAAATCAACGTAATCGACCGACCAGTTGTTTTATTAACATGAACCAAATTTTAAACCCATTCATAATACTTAACATGGAAAATTATTCCAAAATTCTTCAAAACAACTTCCAACCCTTCTAAATAATTGCTTCATGCTGGTTTTCTAATGGTCTTTGCTTTTTCCTAACCAATTTTATTCCTCCTTGATAGGAATGACATGTTGTATAAGAGAAAATCAAAACCAAAAGATCCTCATAAGACCAAGCAACATCTTGAAATTCACGGCAAAATCTCAAAGGAATTTCAATTTTTCTTCATCAATACATTGGGCACCTATCTTAACATTCTTTGGACAATTGGTGTTCCAATGTTCAAGGAAATGGTTTCACCCGATTTTCTTTTCGACTCCTCTTCTTAAGTTTTTTTTTGCCTACATCACTTGATGAAAATGAACTTTCTAGAGGAGTCAAGCCCTTTGGAATTTTGTTGTCTTCGATGGATATAATCTTTTTGGGATTATATGGTTCATTTTGGTATGAAAGCACAAATCCTTTCATCACTAGGGAAAATCTGCCATGACTCTACATTGTCATGAATATGAGATCTATACAAAGATTTAAAAGTGCAATCAAATCTTTGTGGCAGAAGTCGCCAAGTAGGGGAGGCTGCAAAAACAACTAACCTATTAGTCATTGAATTACTCTTTAACATGAGTGATGCTTAAATGATAGTAAGTTCGAAAGATAAGTGCCCAAAACACTTGGGTGAAGCCATTAACTTATTGCTCTGAGAATATATTTTATGTACAAGGTTTAAAACAAGTTTAGAGTCCCCAAAACTGTAAGGTGACCACAACCTAAATTATAGTCATTTTAAATGCCTAGAAATAATGTCAAATTCAGTGACATTTTTTTGTACAAGCAAACTCTAACCTATATGAAAAGTTGTGAATTTTACCTACATGAGAGTACAAGATAATGCCAGCTCCATTACCTTCATTGGAGCATGAACCATCAAAGTGCATATGCCACATCCCATCCTATAGGTCAATTTGTTCCAAAGTAGTGTTGTCCCTATTGGAAAGATGGAATACACTCCTAAGTCCTCATCAATTCTATACATTAGGTTGTGGAATACTTTCTATATAAGGTGAAATTCTTCCCTCCCTTAGAACTATGATGTTCTTTCCATTTCTGAGGGAACTTAATAAGGGTGTCCCATTGAGTGAGAGGTATCCACTCGCCAAAGCTTGTACTCTTCCTAAGCTGATTGGAATAATTACTCACCTGGTACGTCAATTCACCAATATTAATGGTTGTCCTTATTTTAGGATGCTTTCACAAAGCCAAGGTCACATCCTTGATTTCCCCTATGGTTGTTTGTTGTAAACCATTATAAGAGAGCATGCTTCTAACATTTTCATTTGTACAAGAGAATCCTAGCTCTTCCATAATAATTTTCGACATTGTTGCTAGTCCACCGTCAATTAGACAACAATGGGCTATTTTGTCCATAATCTTTACGTAAATGAAAAATGGAGGATTTTTACAGAGTGTCTAAAATTATTTACACATACTTTATTTACATGGAGTCCCTCTCATTTACCTCTTAAGAGAGATCGGCCATGGTGGAAGTTTTCTCCTTCCATGAAATTTTAGATGCTTTTGTTGCCTCAGTGGACTTGGCTAACCGGTGTCCATAAGAGTAGCATCGGCCTTTATATTGAAGCAATTTGATTGAGAATGTTGTATTTGGAAGAGGGAAGAGGGGAGGGAGTTCCTTGACTGCCAAGAGTTTTAGTAACCCCATAGTAGCAACTAGGTGAATAAGGAGCTTGGGCCAAGCAAAAGTAAAGGGGGATAAAATTTTCCTTTTGAAGCTTAGGATTTATTCCTAGTGTTTAGATCATAACATCTTCTCGGGTTCTGCAAAATCTTAGAACAACAATGGTAGTTTTTAGTCTTTTGCCAAATATTTTATCTATGACACTCTTACTTACCTCCTCACAAGTACTTTCTCATGATAAATTCCTCACAAAAAGTTGCAACTAACTACGAGGCATAAATGGTTCTTTTGGGTTAAAAGTTGTTTTCATTAGGATTCCTAAAGGGTGGTGAAGTAGAAGATGAGGCCCCTAGGGGTAGGTGAAGGGACATTTCCCTTTCTCTCAAACACTATCATATGATTATTCATATCTTGTACAAGTTGTAAGAGGGCTGGACATGTTCATTTGTTTAATTGAGTCTCCTTTGGGAAGACTTGTTCTTCAAGTTGTTCTTCATACTCCAGACAAGTATGAAGAGCGGAACCAAGATTGTCAATAGATTTTCTTCAAGCCTATGACAAGAAGGGCTCTTTATTTAATAATAACTAGGTAGATGGGACCTCTTGTGACTCCCCTTTCTTTATTCTTTTGAAATTATAAAATAAAACACATTTTGATAATCATTTAAACACATGCCAACTTGTAACTCCCTTAAATGCCCTTCAAAATTTGCATATTTAAATATTAGAAATAATTCAAATCCTATATCCAAAAGTATGTAAATATCCACATAATCCACATTATCCCCAAAAATAGTTTGCTGTCCAAAACTTTCTGCAGAACACTGTCTTCATCAATTCAATCATAAAAACACATAAATTAAAATCCATACTTGTCACTCTGAGAGGAAATCCTTCTTTTATCATTGTTGTCCCCTTTGATTTCCTAGAGGTAGCCTTAGGGCCGATTTGAACCTTGACTTTTTATCTCACTAATAACATGGAAACAATCATCATTCAGATGGATACGAGAGGACATTGATTTTGAAGATTTCCAATTGAAGGAGAGGGAAGGGGAGGCAAGAAATTTCCCTTTATCTCTTGCACACATGGGGGACATCTATTTTGAGCCTTTACTAGCATGAGAGGATTGAAAAGGTGAATGCACAAGGGAAATTTGAACATTAGGATTTACAGGTGATGGAGGAGGTAATGACAAATTGAGCTACCATTTATGGTGAGAGACAGCCGATTGACAATCTCTTTCCATCCATCATTTGCAGACTGGCCAAAGGACACATGAGGAGTACTGTGAATTCCATGGATGTTTTGAATGGGGGGAAGTGTATCTCTCCGATCGAGGTTGTACTATTCCTGTCTCGATTCAGCTTAAAGAACCCTAAACTGAATAGCCGGTTTAGTTCTCGGGTTAGATCAAAATGTATCGAGAATCGTTTCCTTCTAGGCCCTCTATTCCAGCTACTCTTCCTCTATTATTTCTGTCATGGTTTCCCCTACTAAAGAAAATCATCATGAAGCAACACCCATCAAGAATTAGGCCCTTAATAAACTATACATGATATTTTGCTTGCATGAAACAATTTTTTGGTCAGAAATGGACACAAGACCCATGCAAATCCATCCATAAGAAATCATTTAATAATTGCCAAGTGAGAAAGGGGTGGATAGGGTTCATGTAACATTTGGAGGGAGTGTAATGAGTGAAAAAATGATATAATGAGAGGGAAAAAATACACGAAAGTACTACTTATCAATAAATAAATAATTTAATTGTTCAATCAAATACCAAAAATATCAGCTTCCACCTATTACCGTGGTTACATCCTACCAATCGCTATACAAAGTTTTAATTTATTATTTTATAGAACATGGCTTGTTAAAATGAAATTGGATTATGAGGGAGATATAATTAGCGAAAAAGTGGCAGCATGACAGGGATGTAATATGAATATTGTTCATAAAAAATAAATCAAATCAAACAATTTAACATAATTCTGTTCAGACCACCGCAATTCAATCAACATTCACTTTTAAAACCACCATCTAAACTGTCACTTCTTTTACATATTGCTTGTTGACTTTCAAAACAATTCATATGCCCATAAATACTCAATTACAATAGACCTTGCATCAATATAATATTTATATAGCAGTCATAATAACAACATTTACATTTATATGATAAACATAATTATTCGTTCAACCACAATCATTCATATTCCTATATTTATTCATTAAACTCAAATAAGAATAGGGTCCAACATCCGGTAGGATTGCAGTGGTGTTAAGGATGACCGTAGTGGTAGCTGGACATGGATAGCTTATCACAGTACATGAGCTATTGAGGATATTTGGGAGTCCGAATTTGCATCGCTTCATCCCATTTCTTCTAACACATATCCATTCAAAAATAATTTGGTCTCCGCTTTTGCATTCGACAATTTCCATGATTTTGAGTATTTTGAGCCATAGCACTAAATTCAATTTAAGAGGTCATTTTGGGCACAATACTTGGAGGAACCTCCTGTAATAGCTCATTGGAATTGGGAGGAACAACAACACTACAGGATAGGATGATGAGAGGTGACTTTCAATGGCTGTGAAGCCACAAGGAGAGATAAGGCCAGAGGTAAAGGTTAATTAATTAATTAAAATGATTTAATTAATTAATTAATTAAAAAGAAAAAGTCACTTTGGAGACAAGGTGAGCAGGAAGTATAAAGGAGAGGCAAGGGCCTCTATCTCCTCTCTCATTCATGCATGATTATCTTTGATATCCTGGCTTCTAGCCAGTGAGCCCATATCTTGGGGGTTTTGAGGGTTTTGACTTAACAAACCCTGTGAGGATTCCATTCAATGGTGAAATATTCCATCTAGCTTGTCCCAAGCTTGGTCTCGGGATGCAATACTCTTCCACACCATTCTAGTTCATATATCTAGTCAGCTATGAGGGTTCTGCCACCACCCACATGCACATGAAGAGAGGGAGGGCTCACCATTGGGGGTTTTCCACAAGGAGGGTGCACCATCCATCGAGGGAAGATCGTTCCAGGTGATTGGAAAGGCTTCTGGAGATTCTATCACCAAGGTTTTCATTGCAGGGTCTCACCCATCACATCTAGTGCCTCTTGAGAGATTTGTATGGTTCATATTATTTCTTAGAGCATTGGGACGAATTGGAGGAGAGGAGCACACTTCAAAAAAGTGATTTTAGCCATTTGATAGATCATATCTTCACCATTTTGCTTGGGACTTCACCAGGGAGGCAACCAAGCCCCGATCTATCACTCTAGTAGTTTTGTGGAGCATTTGAAGGCATCCAAGAGTGAGGCCAATTTATCTGTGGTTTCCTTGTGCATC
The DNA here is from genome assembly GCA_010110895.2 of Picea sitchensis. NCBI lineage: Eukaryota > Viridiplantae > Streptophyta > Pinopsida > Pinales > Pinaceae > Picea > Picea sitchensis. Next base: position 38,626 of record SNQJ01S0117704.1, read on the forward strand.
TAGGGCTTAATCAATTCTTGGAGGGAGGCTTGATCCATGACTTTGAGAGGGATCTGGGAGATTCAAACACCTGGGTTGTTCTTTGCATTTTCCCCATCTACGCTTGGCATATTCATCGGAGGGAGATTTGGTGGTATTTGGCGCAAAGAAAATAAATTGTTGAGAGTATCCAGTGTCTAATAGAGCGTAACATCATCCAGCTTAGGGTTTGGCACTTCATAATGCCCAGACTCTATTCTTTCATTGGTCTTCATTGAGTATCCATCCTTTGGAGGATTCTAGTATTCTATCGGATCATTTTGTAGCAGCTCTTGTCATGTTTATGGGCGCCATCTGTTGAGCCTTCCAGATCGGCCTCACTTTGTATCAGTCCTTCTATTATTATGAATAAAGATCAGGTCTGAGGTATTTTGGATTGTCTATCATATTGTTGATCTTGCATATGGTTGAGGTATGTTCCATTACTGTATCTTCTTGGTTATTGTTTCAAACACACATTAAATCATTAGTATAACCTTAAGCACAACCTAAAGGATCACAGTAAGCAAAGTGTTTGAAGAAATGCCACAACCAGTAAAAGTTTAAAAAAAATCATGCAAAACCGTGATTTTCCTGGCATATTGGCTTGGGAACATTATAGTGGTATCAGAGCTTAAACTCCTGGCAACCTGAGGTGTTTCTCATAGGGGTAAATGGATAGTTGGGAAGAAATGGATAAGAGATACTTTGCTAGAGAGATGGTATTCTGTGAGGAGGAATATTACACCCTTAGTGAGGGAACTAGGGCTCAAATAACCTTCCAACAGTATGTAGCTTTAAGAAACCCTATGTGGAGAAAAGACGAGGTTGCACATTGGGTTGAAGCAACAGAGAGAAAGAGAGCCATAGTAGCTAGATGGAAGGAAGCACAGAGTAACCCCACACCCATTAGGAGCACGCAACTTTTCTACAGTTGCAAGGTGCCTTGGGAACCAGATCATAGGTGTAGGGGTAAGGGTAAGAAGCATATTATTGAGGTGCACTATGAAAGTGATGATGAGGTATGTGAGGATGGAGCGATAGATGTTTATTTGGAGCAGTTTGATGAGGATAGTGACTCTTGCACATACGCTAGTGATTCTTGTGCACTTGAGGAGGATAGTGACCCTTGCGCATTGGAGGGACAATTGGATGTACAGGATGATAGCACCGATGTTTCAGTAGACATATCACATACTATTGATGACCTTACACCTCAACAGAGTGGTGACACTAGTGAGGATTGACACGTGTTAGCACCTAGAGATGACGAGCACCCTATGGTGACCATGACATATATGTCATCTCTCCAAACACCTATGACAACCACATCACATGAGGATAGTAGTAGCATAGAGTATTCATACGAGAGGGATTCACACCATGGACATGTAGATCCACCGATCCAAGAGGTGATATATGACGTGCAGACAGTTGATCCTACACTCTCATATCAACATGAGGAGATTGAGTCACCTCCTGTGGGGACTCCATTAGTTGAGAAGGTTGTGGAGACTTACAGTTTGAGGGGACACTTACTTCCAAGACCATCTTGCAGTGATGAGGGTGCACTCCTTATTGGTCGGGATGACCATAGCACGTGTCTGGACACATCTGTATGGGATCCACGCATAGTCGATAGTAGTAAGGTGAGTGCATAGGAGGATACAGTTGCTCATACAGGTTATAGTGTGATTCAGAGGAAGCTAGCAGTTGATGATGATATACAGTCGCATATAGGAGGACCCAGTGGAACAGTATACAGTGTGCAGTTCAACACTTTATCTTCTGCAGAGAGTGTGGTTGGGGATTCCAGTGATGGCACTAGCAGTGAGAAACGTGAAGTGACACCTCAGCATGACTGTGATCAGGAGTCACGCCACTTAGTAGGACAAATGAGAGTCAATGAGGATATGATCATGACAACCACTAGGCATTTTGATGACACACATGCAGTGGTGGTCGATTACTGTTGGAGGGCATCGGTGGCACATGGTAGTAAAGATGAGGGATTTACCATGGATAACCTTCATACCCTCAGGGAGAGAGTGTCTATGATGAGGACTGACTACCAACAGTTGTTGATAGATAGGGAATACCTACTGGGGATTGGCGAGATGTATCACAGGGCCCTGAGGGAGCAGGAGTTGGAGGTGGACAGACTCACTCATGAGTTGGAGAGCACCCATGGATTCTTGAGAGGCACACAGACAACCCTTCAAGAATCAAAGTCCAAATCAGAGGAGCTTCTTGAGGAGATTCGTTAGAGATCCACTTCACCTATCTTAGTGGATACTCAGATACATCATTCAGTCACATCACTAGAGGTTGTTGTTCTAGCAGAGGATCGCCAGCTAATGGAGGAGCCTGAGGAGCAGGGGTGATTTTAAGAACCCCCCCCTAAATTTATATGTATAATAAATGGGTGAATCCCCATGATACATAGGAAATATTGAAGGCTATTTTATCAATAATATAATATGTATATATAGTTTTTTGGCAAATCTTTTAGTCAATTATATAATCTTGTAAAAATTTGGCGAATATTTCACTGAACTATAAACTCTTGTAAAATCTTGGCAAATCTTTCACTGAATTATAAAAACTTGTAAAGTCTTGGCGAATTTTTTGATAAAGTATAAAACCATATATAATATATGAAAATGTATTCATTAAACTGTAATATACTCGTTTTACATATTTGGAAAAAGAAACATGATTTTTCCATCCTCTAGACGATGTTGTGAGCATTAGCGGTTATGTTTGTCAAGGTTCTCATTGTTTACTCTTGCATATCCCTCTATCAGTTTTGATGATATATCAATGAGAGATTAAGTCACATTCGTTGATCTCAAGAGATCAAGATCAGATATTGATCGTTGATCACTTTGGAGATAGGGTTTTAGTCATTAAGGGATTATAAAAGCATATCTAAGGAGGGCGAGAGACATACAATTGAATGCATAGGAGCAAGAGGGAGTCTTGCTCATGTACTTGTGTTTGAGTGGGCAGGGTTGAGGAAAGGGTGTAGGGGGTAGTGAGGGAGATAGAATCCAGGTGGGCTAGGCTATCAGCTGCAGCATTGCAATTCCTCTAATGGGCCATTATCCCAAGACAGGAACCCAGGATTTTATTTAATAAAATAAAACTCAGAACCGGTTTTCCCGCAAGGGTTTTTCCAAGGATGTTTACTCGAATCTCGTGTGCAAATATGTTTGGTTTATGTGTAGTTCTTCTGGTTATATTTTTGTTGAAAACCTAGTTGTGCTAATAATTAATAAATAGAGTTAATTTGGATTATTAGTCGTGTGTTGGGTTTAACAGGAAATTCAACACACTTCATGTGATGTGGGGTACATGGTGAAACCCTAGCCCTTTGTTGTATCCTACATTGTTTTGGTTGATTGACAATTGGAACACTTACTATAGGTGGATGCTTGTACTCAAGATATGTGGTAGAGGAGGCACACTTCTTATGGAGGAACTTGGAAGTTGTTTTATGTGGCATTGACATTTTCTACATGGCACACATGTTGATGAGGATGAGACCTTGGCATAGGATGTGGAGTTATCTTGTGGAGGAAGACTAAGCACTAGGAGGAAGGGTGATTCGCCCTAGGATCATTGATACCACATGGCACACTTCAAGAGGTTTAGCATTTGGCTAGAGGGAATCTAGTTTGGAGGGCGCACCACTTGTAGGTTGTTGTGGACTTGGTACACATGTGGAGGAGGAGAATTGGAGCTTAGGAGACTATCTTCTAGAGTGTGCAGCTTTGTGAAGAGGAGCACTTGACATGTGGAGCCTTAGCTTGGAGATAACTATAATACAAAAACCAGCAATACTTCTACAAGCTGTCTCCTACCTTCTGGCTTGCAAATCAAATTCCAAACTAATTTGATCTACGAAAATGTTTGACAGTGAGAAGATGGAATCAACAACTTATTGATGGTCCTCCAAACAATTTGATTTGTCTTCTTGTTCACTGCTATACTACCTCTATTATCTAAGTAAATATCCCTTCTTTGAAACCATAAAAAATTTGGAGCCTCCCTTGACACTAACAAATTACAATCCCAAATGAATAAGATTTACCAAGAGAGCATATTAGACAATTCCATCAATCATGATTGTCATTAACTTATACTCGAGAGAAACATTAAGTTTGGATTTAGTAAAAATACAAACTTATAAGATATCTCCATGCAGGGACACAACTAGACTTGTAGTCATATTACAATGACAACAATATTCATTTATCTATGGGAAAAAAACATCAGGAAATGGATATATGAAAAAAGTTTACATCAAATATCAAAGGCTACCTTCTCTAGTGGAAGATATACCCCTAAATGGCCCTGTGAAATAATAATACCATTTGCCTCTTGCAAGATCTCATCAAAGTGCTCCAGACCTTGCAACATAAGTTGTGTGTATATTAAGATTCAAATAAGAAACTACTTCTTGTGCAGTTTGATTATCTAAGACCGATTAAACATGAAAATGAAAGTTTAAGACTAGGAGACTTCATTCAGTGATCTAGAAAATACCTCTTTAGTGTCAATCTTAGCAAATATTTGTCTCTTGAAGTATCCCAAGCCCATCAAGATACGCACAGGTCTATACAAGACAAAAGGAGGAAATGGATTTTACATCAATTCGATGTTAGAATCAAGCAAACAAATTTCTAGGTGGCCTCTAATACATCTAATACAGTATGTTATTCTATAGTTTAAAGGTCAGTATAAAATCCTTTTCAGATGTACAATAGATAAGATGTTCATTATTTGAGGTTATTCAATTATAAGGGAGAAGTCCCATGTCACAAAAACAAAACAAATAATTTTTTGTCGTCATTTACTAATGAAGTTTGCAGCAAAAAATATCACCTTGTTACTTCATTGTCAGTTCAGAATGATTTTCAAAAGTACATGTGATAATGCATTCATATTTGAAGTTTACTATAATGAATCTACTTGAAATTTTTCAAAGAATAAGAAGAAACAAGCATCATAGAAACAGATCAGCCTAAATATTAAAAGGCATAAAGTAGCACTATGAAGTTGGTTCCAGAAACACATCTTGATATAATTTTTTATATGTGAGATACATCATAGTATCTAGTAATAGCACAAGCTTAGAACATGAGCAAGAACGTAACTTTGATGTCATCTTTCTTACTTGTATAATGTCTTCGACATGTCGTGTGTATGACAAAGAACGTAATTCAATGTTGTTGTGAACTCCCCAAGTTGCAATAACCTAAAAAGTACAAACAACAATAATACATGAAATTCCAAACCTTATCAGAATCAAATCACAAGATGCACAATAAACCTTAACACAAAAATAGACTAGTTCCCTGCATTTTGTAAGGCGACATTTACCCCACAAAAAAAAAACTTGCACTGTCCATTAATCAAATCCATTTTGAAGAGCAAAGGTTACCACAATAAATAATAAATGCATAAATTAATTTATTTGTCACTTTACATTCATGCCAGTTACAGACTGCATGTTTTCAATTTATAAGGTTTAACCTAAGGGCCCTAATGAAATCCAATACTGTCTTCTGGCATAGCTTGATGAACATTTGAGGAAGGGTGTGTACAATCCATATCATGTATAAATATAGGCGTGCATGACCTACACTACACAAGTCAAAAGAAGCTCGGCATGTGTGTTGTACTTTTGCCTGATCAATATCAACTTTGAGTTGAAGACAACATTGAAATAATTGAAATTCAAAGATTAGGAAGAAATAAGGAAGCCTTTTATATAAGGGAAACTAACCGACAATAAATCCAATTTAGAGATATGTTGTCCTCCATATTAATATTCATTAGTTTGGGAACAAATAAAAAAATAGCATTAGGTTTCTAACTTCCAGATGGTCTCACAATTGTTTGAATTGAGCACCCCTAGTGACAACAAAGACTGAAAATATTTTGAAAAATTAGATTCTATGATCTTCTCGAGGCATTATGTTGTCAAATATTGCAGATGCCCCAAGGTGAGAATTAACCAGGTAGATGATACCCCCAAAAATGTCCATTAGATTTTATAAACTACAAGTAAATCTTGTTCTAGGTGTAAGATCCAATTTACAATAATTAGCATAGACAAATTAACTAGTGGATAGATAGATAGTGAGTAAACTTCTCCGCCCAATATGTCAAACAACTATGACTTTATTATCAAGTGCTCATCTGCCACACATTTGGGATGTGAGAATGTAACTAGCATTTGAATGTGTAACATCCAAGTTCAAGATTGCTAGTTTATAAAGAGAACTTAGTGAGAAAAGAGTAGGGTAAAAGTCATCTATATATAAACCTATTTGCTTCACATTTGAACATTCTTATTCTGATATCCTAAATTCATAAATTAATTCATCAGGTTTCATTAGGTATATTCTCTGAAACATTGTACTATCCTTCAAGCCAAGTAATAGAAGACTCAAGAGTACTACAATTTCTATGGAAACTGTGTGTATGCTCTGAACCTTCCTCCTTGTTGATAAGTTGATGTTGGATATATGATCCATTGGTTATTTATTTATGTGAATGTTGTCATAGTTTGCTTCTGTTATTTTTTCCTGTTGATAGACAGCTTTTTAAGCCTCTTGTTGACTGCAAAGCCCAATTTCTTGGCTAACACATACTTAAACAAAGCCAAATAATTTTTTTTCTATTGGCAAATAATGCCAAAGGGAAAAAAAATAATCTCGGAATTCAGTGACAATCTATGCCCAAGCAAACTACAAAATTTCTATGTGCTTCATATCCACATAAATTCTACATCAATTGGGCTTCACACAGACCGTTTTTCTCAACCCATAGTTAGGAAACTCTTACATTTATCAAACCTCCAGAGATGAAGCATCCCTAGCCACTATTTATTAGTATCTGACTTGAAAACCTAGAAAATAGTGAATTTTGACACATCATCTACGAGAAACAGCAGAACCATTACACCTTACCCATTTGTAATTCTATGTGTTAAACATGAAATTCCAACATTAAAACAATTCCAGTCATTTCTCACCATGAACCTTATGTCTAAAAGCATAATAACAATATTTTAGCCATTTACATCATTTTTCCTAAAACCCTAGCTTACCCTACATTTTTCTAGGGCAGGGTTGTGTTTTTCCCTTTTGCACTCCTTCCCCTCACTCATTTCATGAGATTCCAATTTACCTTACTCCTCAACATTAGACCCTATGCCCCTAAATTTTCTCAATAATTTATGAAACCCCTAACCCATCATTCCACTTCATTTTCCAAAAATCTTTGAAGGCACATTTTCCAGAAATGACCTTTTTAGTCATTTTTTTTTCGAACAGATTGTGGCCAATAAGAGATATTTTTGGTCCTAAGATGCCAAATTACAATAACCTATTTCATATTTTACACAGGTGTTACAGAATGAGAGATATATTCACATCTTCACAGCCTATTTTTCTGACTGAGCAAAGTCCTATTTTAGACATCTTTGTGCATAAAATATTGTGAACAACTGGAGCAGAATTTTTGGAAACTGAGAGAGGATTTTTTAGCACTCCGGGAGTCTCTCTAGGATGTGAATTGAGAGAGCCTAGTAACTTAATAAAAACTCAATAATGTGTGTAACAAATGGATGAAAGGTGAACACCTCAGATCATTAAAACTTGCATACATGTGACTATAAGGAATCATATCTGCGGAAAAAATGACCTCCAAGTAAACAAGATCAGAGAGTCAATAATGAAAATGGGTGTGGGAAGTGTTGGGTATGTGTTATATTCTTTGCATGTGTGTGTGTGGGCGTGTCAGATATTTTGCTATTTTTAGCGGTTTTGTAAATTAATCCTGGATTAAGGGATTAGGGTTTTGGTATCTACAGAATACCTAAAAACATTGTATATATTGTATGGTGAATGGTGAAATTCGATATAATGAATATAAGAAGGGTTTTCCCAGTTGAGGGTTTCCGGTATAAAATCTATGTGTACTATGTGTATGAGCCATTGATTAAATTATGTTTTGCTTAAGAATCTATATGCATTGCTTTAATTCACAGGTTTAAAACTTACATGTGGTATCAGAGCTCGTTTTTGGCTTCAGAGGGACGCCTTTGTTGTTGAGGGTTTGGCTCGGTCTTGACAGATCAAGTTTATCTTGGGTCTGCGATAAACCTGGGTTTAGTGGGAGCTATTGCAGTGGAGATTTGAGTATAGAAAGAGGAATGGAAAACTCATCTAGAATCGAAATAGAGAAGTTCAACGGTAAAAACTTTGAGCTATGGAAGCTCAAGATGGAGGACCTTCTTGTAGACAAAGAACAATGGATCCTTGTGGATCCTGGTACACCGTCTACTAGCACACATGCTATTGGTACACAACCTACTAGTACACAAACTACTAGTACACCGGCTACTGGTATGTCGAAGGAAGATTGGGAAAAGTTGGACAGAAGAGCAAGGAGTACTATTCGACTCTGCCTGGCAGATTCGGTTTTGTTGAATGTCTCGGGAGAATATACAACCAAGGAACTATGGGATAAGTTGGGGAATTTGTATCAATCAAAGTCCCTGGTAAACAAGTTGTTTCTTCGAAAGAAGTTGTATCATCTTAGGATGGAATATGGAGATTCTATGACAGAACACCTAAATGCCTTTAATACTCTGGTAAGTCAACTTGTCTTTGTTAATATTATGATCGCAGAAGAATATAAGTGTATTACTTTGTTATGTTCTTTGCCAGACTCTTGGGATAATCTAGTTGTAGCAATTGGTAGTACCACTCAATCTACATTGAGGTATGATGATGTAGTTTTATCTTTGTTATCTGAAGAGATGAGGTGAAAAAGCATGGATGGTCACAACATAGATGCTTTATTTGTAAGAGGGTGTACCCAAGATAGGAACCCTGGTAAGCCTTCGGGGTGGAGATCTAAATCTACAGGAAGATCTAAGTCTCCAGGAAAATCTTTGAGGAAATGTCGGAAGTGTGGTAAAACAGGGCATTATAAGAAAGATTGCAAGTCTAAGAAGGTTGAAAAACCAAAGGGATATGATAGTACCTCTTCGACAAAGGAGAAAACCTCCACTGAAGAAGGAGGTGATGTCTACCTGGCATCTACAAGTACACATGCAGACCGTGATGTATGGTTGATCGACTCAGGTGCGTCATACCATATGACTCCTCATAGGGAGTGCTTCTCTGAATATGAAAAATACGATGGTGGTGATGTATTCCTAGGAGATGTCTCAACAACAAAAATCTTGGGACATGGAAGGGTTAATTTGCTGCTAAAATATGGAAGGGTTAGAACTCTCCCTGGGGTTCTGCACATTCCAAAACTAGCTAGGAGCCTAATATATGTAAGCAAGATGGATGATGCAGGAGTGGGTACTGTATTTGGAAAGAACACTTGCAAGATGGTACGAGGAGCAATGGTGTTGATGAGGGGAGTTCGGTGTGGAACTCTAGAACACTTGCGATTGGTACGAGGGAGCAATGGTGTTGATGAGGGAGTTCGGTGAACTCGCATGCTGGTTGTAAAGCACCATACTAATGGTGTATCAGCTATACCTTGGATAAACAAATGTTGTTATTACAATATTGTCCCCTAAAAGAAGACCATGTTGTGGCATCAAAGACCTGGGCATTGGCAGTGCTATCTTCGAACACTACAATCTGCAGAAAGGCATGGTTGAGGCATGTCTAATTTCACTCCTTAGATTTGATTTCTATGATACACAAGGATGTGTTTGGACTTGTTCCTGCTCCATCCCTAGGTAAATATGTTTATTATGTTTCATTCATAGATGATTTTTCAAGGAACACATGGATTTATTTTCTTAGAAAGAAATCTATGTGTATTTGATAAATTTAAAGAGCTTAAGGCTCGGGTAGAAAAATCGTACGTAGAAGAAAAATAAAGGTATTGCAGAACAAATAATGGTGGAGAATTATATGAAATGAATTCAAAGAATTAAGAAGTGTGGTATAGCATGTTAAGCGAAGATCACTCCATACACTCCTCAAAAGAATGTAGTTGCGTAAAAGGATGAACAAGACACCGATGAAAAATAAAGGAGCATGCCCGGTGTTCGTTAGGACAATATCACTATGGGTTTTAGGCAAGGGTACAACATGTTAACACCTAATCATCAATCACCTTCATCGCCGTTGATGATAAAAACTCACACGAAAGGATATCCTGAAAGAAACCCTTCAACATCTTAGAGTGTTTCATTGTGATGTTTATGTACATGTTCCAAAAGGAAATTAGAAGTAAGTTGGATAAAAAGGTCAAAAGTGTATCTTTATTAAGCGTAAAGATGGTGTGAAAGGTTATAAGCTTTGGAACCTAGAAACCAAGAAAAATTGTTTACAGTCGAGATATTGCTTTCGAGTGGTAAAATATGTGTCCAAACAAAATTCCTACCAACGCAAGATGCAACCCAATAAAATAGAGCTTGAGTTGATGATGCAAAATCTGAATCATCCAAAGAAGAGGAACCACAAGAAGAAGAAGAAGAAGAAGAACCTCATGTCCCGGCAAGATTATTGAGGAGATCAGATAGAGATATAAGGAAACTAGAAAGGTATACTCCAACTGATTTCATTCCAATTTACTTTATCTATTACCGATGATTATCCCAAACCTGCCGTGGAAGCAAAGGAATTCATAGGATAAACTCGAATGAAGGCCATGTTGGAAGAAATGGATGCCTTGGATAAGAATGAGGCATGGGATATAGTTGAGTTTCCGGTTGGAAGAAAATATGTTGGTGGCAAATGGTTGTTCAAGAAGAAGTCGCACAAGGTAAAGTGGAGAAGTACAAAGCTCGTTAGTAGCAAAAGGTTATTCCTCGGTAGAGGAATTGACTTTGGTGAGATTTTTCTCATGTTGCTAAGTTAACTTCTATCAGATTTCTTTTATCTACGTTGTTGCTTTTAATCTGAAGGGAATAGATGGAAGTGAAGAAACATTCCTACATGGGGACTGGAAGAAATAATCTACATGAAGCAAACTAAGGATTTGCATTGAAGGAAAGAAAGAGTTGGTTTGTGTTAAAGAAGTCACTATATGGTTTGAAGCAATCACCTAGATGTGGTACCAAAATTTTGACACATACATCCTTGGATTGGGATTTCCAGGGCATGTGGATGATTAATCGTATTCCAAGGTGTTGGTAGTCACCTACGTATGTAGTGTTGTATGTTGATGACATAAGTTGTTGGGGGGAAATAACATGGATGTTATCATGAGGGGTGAACACAGCTATCCTCCAAATTTGACATGAAGGGATCTCGTGTTGCTAACTCTTTATCTCGAATGGAAATTAAAAGAAATATGGTAAACATGAAACTCTGGTTGAATCGAGAAAATATGTTGAGATGATATTGCAGAGGTTTAATATGCCGGAATTTAAACCGGTCAAGGTTCATATTCCATAGGGTGTAGTTATTCGTACATTAGTGTCCCAATGAAGAAGAAGAGGACATCCCATGTTTCCTCGTATGCTAGTGCAGTTGGCGCTTGATGTATGCAATGGTTTGTACTTAACCGAACATTACTGCACATGCAAGGGGAGTTTTGAGTAGGTATATGTCAAAACCAAGGAAGGAGCATTGGACAACAGTAAAGAGGGATCTTCAGTATCTTCATGGCGTTCACCCGCTATGGATTGTGCTACCAAGGAGACGTGGATTGACCAGAGTGGTGGACATACATGGCTTTGCTGATGTAGATTGGGCTGGAGATCTGGATCGCAAAAGATCTACAAGTGTGTATGTGTTTAACCTATTTGGAGGAGCAATCAGTTGGATGATCAAAAGACAAGTTGTAGTGGCACTGTCAACTACAGAAGCTAAATACATGGCAACCATTCATGCAAGCAAGGAAGCAGTATGGTTACAAATATTGTGTTCAGGTATTGGGTTGGTACAACAAGCAATGAGATTAGATTGTGACAGTCAGAGTACAATCTTCCTGGCAAAGAACCCAGCTTATCATTCGAAGACAAAGCATATTGATGTTCAGTAACACTTTGTGAGAGACATGGTTGAGGAAAATAAGGTGTTGTTGGAAAATTTTGACACTTTGAAGAATGTTGCAGATTCATTGACAAAGTCTGTGAGCATAGAAAAGTTCTCCTGGTGTAGAGTAACAATGGGCATTGTTGCCCTGGATTGTTGACTATATAATCCCCTGGACCCCTGGATGCAAAGAAAACAACAAATGGGAGAATGTTGGGTATGTGTTATATTCTTTGCATGTGTGTGTGTGGGCGCGTCAGATATGAAAACTGCGTATGACAATCCCTCGTACTAGTTTTTGCTATTTTTAGTGGATTTTGCTTTTTTTTTATTGGGGCGGTTTTTGTTATTTTTAGCGGATTTTTCTATTTTTAGCGGTTTTGTAAATTAATCCTGGATTAAGGGATTATGGTTTTGGTATATACAGAATACCTAAAAACATTGTATATATTGTATGGTGAATGGTGAAATTCGATATAATGAATATAAGAAAGGTTTTCCCGGTTGAGGGTTTCCGGTATAAAATCTCTATGTACTATGTGTATGAGCCATTGATTAAATTTTGTTTTGCTTAAGAATCTGTATGCATTGATTTACTTCATAGGTTTAAAACTTACAGGAAGAAATGCTATGACTAGATCCAGATATACTCTTCAGTGCTTATGACAGTCAACCTCACAGCAGGAATTTTCTGTATGTCAATTGATACTCACAACACTAATGCAAAGAATGGAATCATCACTCAATCATTATGTGAAATAAGCAAAGCAACAAAGTCTCTCTTCAACATGAGACAAATTTGGATATATCAGGACATAACAAGGCCACCAAAGGGTACTGATCAGAGAATTTGTTAAGTTGAAGTGGATGAAGAAAACTAGCTATGCCAACAATATCACATCTATCAACAGTACATGTGACAGGTCGAATATAAAAAGCAGTAGAATTGTAACTCTTTGTTTATTTATGCAGAGATAAAAAGACTATTATCAATCATAAGATAAAAAATGACATGAACAGAATCTCAATCTCACAAGTACAAAATAAGAAGGAAAAATGAAGGTTTGAACAGTATCGAATGACAGAAGCTTATTATTCCAAAATATCTTCAAAAAGTCTTAGACTCAAAAGATTACATATGGATATTCAAGTTTGAGTCTCCCAGTCTCGAGGACTGAACCTCCCCCTCCCTGTTACATTTGAAATAATAGACTAAATAGTCTCAACAATCTTTGAATTGTTCCTAGTTTTTAGGAATTAAAAATTATTATTAAACTGAAACAATAAACAATAATCTTGAACTAATTGCAAAGAATATGGAACTACTGGTATAAATCCTTTGAATCTGGATAAAATTAATCTTGCTAAATTCTGTAGCTGCTTAATTGAATGCATAAAATATGGAGTTTTTCCTTCGACTGATGAATCCCCTGTCATCTATGCATTTGATCTTCTTGTTGGACAATTTGACTGGAAAAGTGGATCGAATCCTTAGCTGGATGCACAAAATATGGAAATGATTTATGCTCAATATAGAATCTATCACTTATTCCTTGAATGTTGGATTGGTTTTCTTTCTATTTTGGGACTCGATATTCTCTGTTGGCAAATCCCTAAAATCCTTAATCAACGACAACCTTTGTAGTGATGCTCGCCATCTAGCAACAATGTTTGCAATTGGATTTTCAACTCCATTTCTTGATGACGGGTTTAGCACACCATTTCTCATGTGAGTTGTAGCTGACATTCTTTAATCTCATTCTTCTCAACTTTTGCTGGCCATGGTTGCTCATGTTGATCCTTTCCGAGACAAGAGGCCTTCTCTTCTGAACTTGGCATAAACTCGTTACGCTGTGACTTGTATCCATCCACAGGTGGTGTAGAGGAATGAGTAGGACTGAGAGGTATCTCTCCATGAGAAGAATCGTCGAATGATTCCTTTGTCTGGGTTTGATGATATACTAAATGTCATTTTGTTGCACGCAGATGCATAAAACTTTGGATCAACTATGTTCATGAACACCTTCTTTAGCTCTTGAAGGCTATCTACACCATCACCCCCCATGCAGGTAGTATCATTACCACTGCCTAAAGAAGCTACTTCAGAATGGAACCCACTCATTAAGAAATCTTGGTCAAATTCACGAGATGAGGAAGTTGTTCCCTTCCAGTGCTTTCCATCGACCTTTTTGTTTAAGCAAGAATTTGATCTCTTATTACTGGTGCTTGGTTTACAATAATCATCATTGACAATGTTCAGAAACATTTCCTTTAATTCGTCAACGATATACCATCCCCGACAACTTTTTTGTTAGCAGGAATGTAAAAATGGGTACTACATAATCCAAAGAAACTGCTATATTTACTGTGTGAGGAACCTCAACAAAACTATGAACTCCAATGATATGTAAAATCAGATTCCCATAATGGATGATATCATCTCTCTGTTCCTAACATATTTTTAGTTTCTTGTTGTGCCTCTTGTCTACTGTTGTTGCAGAGGTGGTATTGTTGACCTCACCATATAAATCAATACTATTTTTATTCCCTGGAGCTGATCTGTCCAACATGGATCCTATCATTCCATCTTCAAGAAACAGGGTTTCTGCTACCAGCTCATCAAGCGCTTTTCAAGAAATCGAACAAGCGATGCTTTACGCACTTGTGGTACTCTTGGAATAATTGGAGCCGGAGTAGACACTGCAACATTCACCTTTGGAGTTTAATGCAGAATGCTAGAAGCCCCATTATTTTGGTTAGTCTGTGAATCTCCAACACTTGAAATTGTTGTAGTAGATTGGCTAGTTTGAATAGTTGTGTACGAGTTTTGGAAATGTACTTGTGGATTTGTTGGAGACAATGCATTTGATAGTCTTGGGACAATATGTGTGTCTTTCCTAGCATGACCATTGATTGCTACTGAGATTGACATTGTTGAGCTTTGATATGGGGGAGTGGTTGTCTTTCCAGACCAGAAATTTCCATTGCCAGCCAAAAACATAATTGTCTGAGCCTTGTCTGCAAGAACATCATCATATGCATTTACTGAGCCAGTATAGAAAATTGTTGGTTGTGCACCTGCTGGATTTTCAGAAACACTAGCAATAGCCCTTCAAAACCAAAAAAACCCACAGATTTGTCAATCCACAATGAAGCTAAATATAATTTGGCATTCCTAGTATAGTGGTGTTGGCAGAGGCTCTGACAACATGCAAGAAAGAATGTTTTCTAGCTAAGGGCATATGAGATAGACCTGAAGAACCTTGTTCATCAAAAGGATGTGTTGAATATGTTATATGAGATAGACCAAAATGTTTGCTTAATGCACCATTTTGCCCAGAGTAGTAGTTTCCAGATTCTATAGTATTACTCGCCATAGGATCATGACTAAATTTTTTTCAATACATTTTGAGTGCTAACAGGTTTATCTAAAAAACATCTTCATCTAAAATAACCTCTCACTTTTTACACAGCTATCTCGGATTAAAATATTCATTCCCAGAGCCCATGAACTCAAATGACAACAAATGCTTTGTTGTGGGCTTATTTTTGTTATGAGAGTTCTCGCCTAGAAATTCTCTTCGATCCCATGGATTTTTGTTTTCAGACTTTGTTGTGTTTCTAGTAAATCCAATTACCTTCTTTATGCACGTTATAAGTATTTTCATTGACATCATGAATGGAATTTATTTTGTAGCCACTGGCATGTACTCTCTTGCATGTTTCTTTTATTCACTTATGCCAGTGAAAAGTCTTGATTGCTTTCCTTGGAGTTCTCAATTCTCTTCCACACTATCAGAACAAGTATTTGTACAAAATATGGTATAATCCTTGTAAATCTATTGACAATAGATGCCCAAGAAACACCATTCCCTATCATCAAAACCCTCCTTCTCAAGACACTAACCTTGTCATCAAACCACCAAAATATAGGGGGTTAGTGAAAAAATTCAGTAGGATTACCCCTCTCAAAATAGGAGGTAACATGGCCCAAGTTATATGAATCCAATTGGTTGTATTTGGTGAAGGGCGGATTTATTGCTAATGTACAATGTGTTGAAATCTGGTGCCCTGTGACAAGGGATTTTTTGGCAGAGTATCTGAAGAAGGAAAATCTAAGAAAAATAAGGTCTAGATTTTTCTAATTTTACTTCACAAAGGTCATCATATTCTAATAATATCATATTCAGTGCACAAGAAAAGCCATAACAACAAAGCCCCAATAGCACCACTGTAATAGTCACTTGTAATTGCTCTGTATCTCTTCTTGCCAACAATATCCCAGATTTATTATTTTATCGTCTTCCCTTCAACCTATGAGAAAATGCATGCA
>SNQJ01S0117705.1:0-27650 GCA_010110895.2 Picea sitchensis
ACTTGTTATAGGAATGAATGCTAGTAAGGTAGTCATGTATGAGACTAGGACATGGTTGGATATGTCAAGGTATGGATATGGAAAGGTTATGAGCCACACAGGTACTAAAAGATTCCTACCTTTAAATAAAACTTGGACTGCAACTTTTTTGCTAACAGTAATGAACACCACATAATTATATTCTTGGTGTAGTGTTCGGGTCGAAAAGGAAGACATCCAATTAATTGGGAAGAAAATAGGAAATGGGTGGAGAATGTGTCAACACATTGGCCAGAATTCCAACTCATGGATGGTGAGATACATGACTGAGATAAAGAGCATTATGTAATTCAATGCAAGGTGCACTGAATAAGTATGCATTGAGAATTGCACTCATGCATAGTAAGTGATAGAATTGTATACTAAATGCAATGGTTGAATATGTTTTGTAAGTACGTGCATATATATTATTGCATGGAAATAATTGTTACTAATAGCTGAAATGTTGTTAACTAATGAAGCTGAGGACATTTCAGGAGTTGATAGACATTACAATAGGAAAGTTGCAAGTCAAGTAGTCACATGAGCATTGACTACAAGATATTTTCTTGTTTAGAAAAAAAAAAGAAGTAATGAACTTACAGATATTACTGTGAACATGGATATGCATAGAATGATGAGTTGTTCTAGTTTATTAAATTGTTGTGTAATTGTGACTGAATTGCTAGGTGCAGGAAATTCTAAGATCACTGCATAAGATTCTGTACATATTTCAATTGAATTATGATGTACATGAAATACTGACAATTGTTGGCAGTATGCAAGATGAAGCCTTGTAGGAAAATTGTATGCAGTTTGGTGCTTGTGGAAAACCACAAGGAGGGTTGAAATCTTAATATGGTAACAACCAAGATGAATTATGAAATAGAATTTCATGTTTTGGGGAAAAAGTTGAATTCCCTTTTGAACTAATTGGAGTTCCTAAATGACTTCTTTTATGTTTTCTCATGATAACTGCATGTGGGCGATGCAGATGAGATGATGTTGATTAAAGTGGAATGTTGACTACAAAGAATAGCTCAGGGAAGATGTCGATTGGAGACCTTTGAGGGCAGTTGGAACTCCTCGATCCATGGTGCTATAAGACTTCTAGTCCGGCCTATTGCTGAAGCCCAATGAAAGGGAGGTGTAACAACCGATGGACTATGTGACAGTGAAGGTGCACACTCCTGGGGTGGGACAATAATGTGGGGAGGAGAGGCCATTGGTTGGAGTACTGTTGAGGTTTGGTACCTTGGTCTAGACCATGTTGATGTGGAAGGTCTTCTCAATCAAAAGATAAGTAAAATTCTCTATTTATTGTATGTTGTGTATCTTGTATACAGGTTATAATGTTATTAGAATTGCTTGTATATACATATATATACATTGCATATATGATTGCATTACCTACATCCATGACTGTAAATAATGTGTTTCATATTTCATTGCTTAAGAAATATATACCTCATGCTAATCATGTAATTGATTGGAATGTGATTCAGGTGGAGCAAGAAGGCATCTTGCAAATGCATCCAGTGCACATATTGGACTGGAAAAGAAAGCAGCTTTGGAGTTGAGCCATAGGGCTTGTAAAGGTCCAGTGGACCTGGTACAGTCCCAAGGACACAACATGGGAGAATGAGGATGCTATGCAGGAAGAATACCCACATATTTTTGAATATTTTGGAAATCTTGTTGATGCTGTGTAAGTAAGTTGCACTGAGGATAGTGCAAAAATAAGGGGAGGGGATTGTAATACCCCAAGGATGAGCCCCAATTATATCTATGTATTGTAAACATGTTTTGTAGGATGGTGAGCCGAGCAATTGTAAGCTGGTAATCTTATGTGCAAGTAGGCCAGAGAGCCTAGGTGTTAAAGGCCAGGAGCCCATTTTGTACATGTAATTATGCACTTTGTTAATATAAAAACATCGTTGCGTGTAGACCAAACATGAATAAAGAGTGATGGGGGACTAAGCTTCCACAAGGATGGGTAAGGGAAAGGGGCCTGAAGGTTAGGGCCTAGGGGCTAAGCTAGGGGGCTTACCTCTAAAGGGGATAATAATTTATTATTATTTTATAAAAGACTAAGGTAGAAAATTGATGAAGTGTTGTCCTAAGTTCCTGGAAAAGGAATGTATGAGAAGTGGAGTGCATGCAGCTCCAGGAAGACAGGTGTCAACCTGGGCTCATGCAGCTAAAACCCAAGAGTCAGCTCATTTTCGGGGTTGGCTCCCCATTCTGTCATCCTTCTCCTGATTTCGCTGGCCATTCTTCCATCCTCCACCTGAACCTGTTTTTGGCCTCTGTGTCTGCATATACATAACTGCATGCAGTGAAGATTGTTTGTGTTTCCATTTGCCCATTCTCCGTCTGAACCCATTTTTGGCCTCTACGTCTACATCTGCATAACCACACACATTGAAGGTTGTTTGTGTTTCCATTTTCCCATTCTCCGTTTGAACCTATTTTGTCTCTGTGTTGGACCTCTCCATAAGCCACACACCTCTAAAAATCAGACCCATGAAGCCGACCCGCGTCTTCTATGAAGCCTGAGCATATTGTAAATGTATATGTCATGTATGTTATAACTATGGGTTGTTGCGGCCATGCAGTCCCTTGGTTGAGTATGGATTGTTGTTGTTGTCTGTTTCTTACTGAGACTTGCTGTTTTCCTGCTTGTGTGGGAACGAAGTTCAAGAAGCAGTTTGTCAGGCCTGTATGCAACACTCTCTCGAAGTGAGAGAGGTGGCTACGGTTGAAGAAGCAGGTTGTCAAGCCTATGGTTGAAGAGGCAGGTTGTCAAGCCTGTGAGCGAGTCTCTCCAGGTGAGAGATTGTGCTGAGGAAGTGAGAAATCCTGGAAGGGGTCCTGTAGCTGCTATAGAGCTCTGAGAATTCCGATCTAACCTATTGCTAAAGCCCAAGGCAAGGGAGGTGAAGCAGCCGATGGAATGTGTGACAATGAAGGTGTATACTCCAGGGGTGGGACATGCATGTGGGGAATGAGAGTCTGTGAGTAGTGGGAATAAGTGGCTCCTAGGAGAGAATCCTTCCTCATAAACTGTGTGTCTTCCTGTTGACCTTTCCTAGCCTATAATTCCCTTGCCTGGTGGAGCTTAGTCCGAGCTCAGGGGTGACCTAATGCTGAGAGTGATGAGAAATGCGGTCTAAGGATGGGAGGTTCGTGGAAGCTCTGCACGCAATTGGTGGTGTTATTCCAGTTGAAATATAAGTATAATTTACGTGATTAATTTTATGTTATGCATACCTGTGATTCTTGAATGTTATCATGTATTCTGTTACATGTGGATTTAATGTTAATCTTGTTTTGAATATGATTGGTAACAACAACTCTGTGTTATATGTTTAATTTTTTATTAAAATGCATGTTATATATATGTGTGTGTATGTGTGTGTGTGTGAATGTTTCGCAGTGGTAGCATTGCCCGACCTATGGATGGTTGGGGATGTTACAGTCTTGCTTCCTATCCCACTATTGTTGATGTTTCAATTTTCTTCTCTACATTGCTCTCGGTTTTGGTCTCTTCAGAGACTGCTTTAGCTCTTTGGGTTGAGCTAACCCTTATTTTCTGGTATCGATCTGCAGAGTTTATGGGTGGAGTGTTGCTTCCTCCAAAAAGGTTATAAGGAACCTTGATTATAAGTTTTGGTTTGTTTTTAATGTATCTGCCCTTTGGGTCCCTAGGTTTGTTCATGAAAGCAAATAAAAAAGAAAAACTACCATTGGGTTTGGGGGAACCTACTATAACAGATGCACAGGTTCTTACCTCTCGTATTAAAGTTTCCCCGCCACCAAACTAATGCTAAGGTTTAGAAATGATCTACTTCCTAACTATTTCCTACCTCAAGACAACTCCCCGGCAATGACACCAAAAATGATGGGTATTCTATATGTACTAATTCCCTCAATTAAATTGTCAACTCGGGGTAAGTGAACTTAGAGTTGTGGAACTGTATGAGCCAAGGTAGAAAAGATAATGGAATAATTGTCTAGCTAAGGACATGGTCTACCCTAGGGATCATCACTCTATCCAATTTACAATTCTAAAGAGACGACTTTTCAAATCTAGTTAATTAACAAATTCTATGTAAAGCAACCTTCAATTAATGAGCTTCAAGAAATTCTAGAATTATGAACTATTTTCCCTAAGTAACCTTAAACAATGAACTATCGACTATTTCTAAATAAGAAGATAACAAACAATCTATTTCAAAGCTAGTTAATCTATTCAATCTCTTTTTAAATAAACAATAACAAGTGATCTATTTCTAAGTCATTTGATCTATCTATCTCTGAGCAAGTAAGTAATCAAACCACTAATCTATCAAAACTATTTTTGCAAGTGAAGTCTATTCTTAAAAATAACTCATAACTATTTCTATTTTGCGAAGAATAAACATTAATCTACTTCACCAAAAGTAAAAGTGTTATGTCTGTTTCCAAATTCTAATTGATCAAAACTATTTCTATCTTGCAGTAAAAAGAAGGAAAGTATTCAAAGGTGATGATTGTGTCTTTAGTGTCGAAAAACATCACGACGACATCTGACTATTAGTGACAATTCAAGTGGAATTAATTCAATGCTGACTTCTACAGAGAAATGGAAAGTATGGATAAGGAAATCTAAAGAAAGTTTTTCCATCATATAAGAAACACTAAGTATTTCTGGAATCCACGTGATGTCTAAACATTATACATCAGTCATCAACTGCTAAAAAACACTCTATTCAAAATCACTAACTTAAGCAAAGCTATAAGCTCATAAACTCATAATTAAAAATCCTAATTCAAATTCACTCTTTGTAAACTTCTTACTCTTGATCAATGCCAACTAGAAATTACAACTCAAATTCATAATTGAGATTCATAATCTAAAATGAACTAATCTATCATTAAAGACCATACTTCAAAATCAATCATAATGCTATTAAAAAATCATAATCCAAAATATATTTCTATCCTATCATGGTGAAGCAAAATCAATAGACAAAATAGACCTACAGAGAATAATTGAAATGACAATTAAACCTATCTAAGTTAAAACTATCAAAACTCAAAACAACTAATCTGTCAAAACTACAAATGAAACAATCTAAATTAATGCTCTGTCAAAATTATCAAAACTAAAGCAATTAATCTATCAAGACTTCAATGAACCTATCTAAATTAGTATCTTGCAGGGTAACTTATAGCTAGGAAGAAAAAGACATAACACTACAATTAACCAGCTCCTACAACCTACAAACACCACATAACCATGGACGTCCTTCTATGATATACACAGTTCAATCAAACAATGTTCAATTAAGGAAAACGAATTAGATTAATAGTTTATAATTAACATATACACACAACAATTAAAACTGATAAATTCATACATTAAAGAGACAATTTCGAAATCTAAATAAGCAACAATATGAATGAAAATATATACTGATATACACAATCAACCAGACCACTAGTGGCACCCCCAACAAGTCGTGGAAACACTCCACGGGAAAATGCAGGTGCTAAATCAACACAATAATGTCATTAAGAATAAAAACATAGTATAGAACAAAATAAGTGATAATGTCTATATCAAACATTAAAATTATGTCCTTTAGTCGTGCCACAAGTAGTGGTATTTATAGGTGATTATAGTTGAGAGGTCAACCACTGGAAGGGTCGACCTTCTCTAAAAATAGTAAACTCATTAAATGAGTTCTAACAACAACATCTTCTAACAATCTTGTGAGTCACTTAGCGATTGCTGCAACTGCCCAATCTGAGGTGTGTCGATCTCTGTAGCTGGAGGGCATTAGGGGGAACAAAACCTAGATCCCTGATTCATCCATCAAAGGCTGCCAATGTACCAACTGCCAACTCGAATGCACTCTGAGTGCCGGATCACATGCATATTGGAGTGCTGGATCACGTGCCAGATCAAGTGTTGAACGAAGTGCCAGATAAGGTACCATATGGAGTATCAGATTGTGATTCTACCCTGTTGCAAGAAAACCATACATTAGATCTTCATAAACATCAAACTGAGCTTAATTGATCACAAAATCATTGCAAAAACGCCAATTATACATACCTGGTGCGAATTCATGGTGAATTGATATATAAACCTTTGAGAATCCTTCAAAATGGATAATATGAAGCATACCATATGTAATATCGTATGAAAAAATGATTTTTCCATCGAAATAAAATAATCAAAAGACGAACCCAACAATACTTACAAAGGAGAGCAAACAGAGAAAGTAAGTAACTTAAATAATTTCCTGGAATCTTGCTTTAAATTACTTAATGATAAGAATGCCATGGATTTGTTTAAAAATATGCTTGAGAAATATAGTATAGAATAAGGGATAGGAACATAAGAAAATAAGATTAATCAGGTCCATAAAAATAAAATAAATAGCAGAGAGTTCTGTTTGAATGGAAATATAAGAGAATTTAATATGGGAAATGTTATCCTAGACTTAGGATCAGATGTCAACATTTTGTCAAAGAAGACTTGGGAAGCAATGAGAGAACCTACACTAGGGTATTCCAATATCCAGTTGAAGCTAGCAAATCAACAGAGAGTGATTCCCATAGGTATATTGAAGAATACAACAATGGATATAGATGGTGTGCGAACCACAACAAATTTTGAAGTAATGGATATGGTGGATGAGTCAATACCATTTCCAACATTATTGGGAATTGATTGGGCCTTTGATAATCAAGCCATAATTAATTTGAATACTAGAAAGATGATATTTGAAGTTGGAAACTCTAGGGTAGTAGCACCTTTAGATCCTTTAGATTGTGAAATGTATGTAGAACATATGCCTGACAATGTTCTAGAGGATGATGTAAACCAGTTGTATATGAATATTGTGCGAGAGGAAGATTGTGTGAATCCAAATGTAGATGGAGTACTCAATTAGAAGAGTATCAATTCTAACATGTCAGATTCAGATACTAGACTAGAAAACTGGCAGCAAAGATTTCATGAAGTATCTACTAGGAGGTGTGCTAGAGTTACACGCGCAGTAAGATGGGTTGGGACATAAGTAAGACAGTTTCCCACATTTACTGAAGAGGAAATTTTAGAAAACTTCCCGACAGAGTTTGAATCAAAGGTTTTGGATGTTCATAGATTATTAGTGTTGGATATAGCATTGAGACACACACCTTCATGATGGTGGGATGCACATAAGGAGGTAATTCAAGAATGGTATCAATATAAACGATTGATGCACATAATATTTGGTAGGAGTGAGCAGTATAGACCCTTACAGAAGTATGATGGAAGAGGGAACCCAAGACATCATATAAATGATTGTGTCACTAACTGGAGATTTGTACCACCAGGGGAATGGACACATTACTTTATTCATACATTAGAAGGAATACCAAGTAATTGGTATAAGGAGCAGGAACTGTGCAAAGAAACTGTGAGTTGGGGCATAATGCATCAGAACTTTATTAATACTTTTGCATTTGAAAGTGAGAATCCATGGGTGGATATAGAATTACAGAGGATCAAAAGGAAGATATTTGAAGAATATGGGGTAGATAAAGTGACAGTAGACAGAGACTATAGAAAAGAAACACTTGAACAATTAGTTTACTGTTACCATGTCACAGAGGATGAAGAAGTAGAAGAAAACCCACGTGACATACATATATTAGAAGAGGAAGGAGAAAGAGGTTTGGAAGGACCCCAATTACATTCATAATAATTTACTACACCAATGAAGATTAAAAAGGTCAATATTGGGACTGAAGAAAAGCCCAAGATAGCCAACATTGGAGATTACTGGGAGAGTGATACAATGGAAAAGATAACTGAATTCTTGGGCGAATATAGTGATTTACTCCCAGCCACATTTTCAGATATGAAAGGGGTAGCAAGAGAACTTGGAGAAATGAAGATACCCCTCAGACTAGATGCAAGGCCAGTTAGATAGAGACCATATAGATTAAACCCCATCTATAAGTAGAAAGTTAAGGCATGAATTGACAGAATGGTAGAATTAGGAATCATAGAACCTGTGGAGGAATCAAAATGGATTAGTACAATGGTGGTCAAAGAAAATAAGACTAGAGGGATTAGGATATGTGTGGATTTGAGGAAATTAAATGATGCATGCATGCATGATCCTTTTACTACTCCATTTACAGATGAGGTTTTAAAGAATGTGGGAGGACATGAAGTGTTCTCCTTCACATATGGATTTTCAGGTTACCATCAGTTCATAATTGCTTCAAAGGACAGGTACAAAACTACATTTGCAACAGAGTGGGGGTCATATCAGTACACAATAATTCAATTTGGTTTAAAGAATGCACCGAAAATATTTTCCATAGTAGTAGTAGCTGCATTCAAGGATTTTATACATAAAGTTTTAGAAGTTTATCTGGATGATTGGACAATATTCAGTTTATTGAAGGACCATGTAGAAATTTTGAGTTTAATGTTAGAGAGATGTAGGAAATGTCATATTTCCTTGAACTTTAAGAAATGTGTATTCAATACACTGTTTGGAATCCTACTTGGACACATTGTATGCAAAAAGGGCTTGATAGTAGACCCTGCAAAGATTGTTGTTATTGTCAATTTACCACCACCAAAGTCAGTGTGCCAGTTGAGAGAAATATTGGGCCACAGAGGGTACTATAGGAAAATCATAAAGGGATATGCACAGATTACTATGCCTATGGAGAAGTTACTAAATAAATATATTAGGTTTCAGTGAAATGATGAATACCAAGAGATATTGTACATATTGAAAGAGAAGATGGTGAGAGCACCAATTTTGAGCTTTCCAGATTGGAAAAAATAATTTTATGTGCATGTGGATGCTTCATCCATTTCACTTGGAGCAGTATTGGCACAACCAGGCGAAGGAGACAATGATCACCCAATATATTTCACTAGTAGAAATTTATCTGAGTCTGAGTAGAATTATAATACTATAGAAAGGGAAGTTCTGTCTATGGTATATGCCTTACAAAAGTTCAAACATTATTTATAGGGTCAACATTTTAAGATGTTTATAGATCATTTCGCATTGAAGTACCTAGTTAACAAGCCAATGTTGGAGGGAAGGATATGTATATGGTTGTTATCATTTCAGGAATATGAGTTTGAAATCATAGTAAAACCAAGGAAGCTGAATGCATAACCATATCATCTATCAAGAATTACTAATGGAGAGGAGCTAAAGAAATTGGAAGAGAATTTTCCTGATGCCAACTTATTTTCTATTAAGATTGCCGATGATTATTTTGTTGACATTGTTGGATTCTTGAGCACTGGAATGGCTCCCAAGGATTATTTTCGCACAAAAAAAACAATTGGTAGTGCACGCTATAGACTATTAGGTAATTGCAAGTCATTTATACAAGTTAGGTGCATATGGAATTTTGAGAAGATGTGTGATGGAGCATGAATGCTCCATGGTGCTAGCAGAAGCACATGAAGGGATAGTTGGAGGGAACTATGTAGGAAATCCTACAACACAAAAGGTGCTACACACAGGATTATGGTGGCCTACAATACATAAGGATGCAAAAAAATACTGTCATAACTGTGATGTCTGTCAGAGGGTGGGAAAACCATCTAGAGGGGATGGAATGCCACTTATGCCCCAAGTAACCTTACAAGTGTTTGATAAATGGGTTGTGGATTTCATTACACCCATTAATCCACCAACAAGGAGATCATGAGCTATATACATCATTACTACGACTGAATACTTAATTAGGTAGGTAGAAGCATCCCCAGTGAAGGACCACAGTGCAATTTCTCTTTGAGAATGTGGTGACCAGATTTGGAGCTCCCAGAATTTCATTGAGTGATCAGGGAAACCATTTTATTAACAATATAATCAGAGCTATGAGAGAATAATTTGAGATACATCATCATAAGAGCACACCTTACCATCCCTAGGAAAATGGTACAGTAGAATCTTTTAACAAGATTCTAGAGAATGCATTGACAAAGATTTGCAATGTGAATAGGGATGATTGGGATTTGAAGGTATAGACAATACTATGGGCTTACAAGACTACATGAAAGAAGATTACAGGACATAGACCATTCATACTGGTGTATGGGCAGGAAGCAGTGGTTCCATTGGATTATTTAGTACCTAGCCTGCACATTGTAGGAATCACCAACATGATAGAAGAAGGTGTTGTGTAGGAAATATTGGATCAGTTGATGGAGCAGGAAGAAGAAAGAATTTTAGCAGTATTTTACCAAGAAGTACAGAAAGCAAAGGACAAATCTTGGCATGGTAGGCATGTAATGAAGAAAATATTTAAGGAAGGAGATCTAGTTCTCCTCTATGACAATAGATATTGACATCACCCAAGGAAGTTAAAAATGCACTGGTTAGGGCCTTATCAGGTAAAGACCATTACAAATGGAGGTGTTATGCAATTGACAGACCTTGCAAAGAAGAATCTCAGAGGATTGGTGAATGGAAGTCGACTGAAGCCGTATAAAGACAATCGACCTAGAAACCTGAGGTAAAAACAAAGAGAGAAGGTATGATTGTACATATTGTATATAGTAAATGGTAGAAGAAAAATACATAAATCCATAAAAGGAAGAAATATAACGAAAAGAAAAAAAGATAGAATAATAGTGGAGGGATTTTTTTATGTAATAGATTTAGCATTAATAGTGCACCACAAAAAAACTAGTGTTGAAGGCACTGTGCGCTGAAAAATAGTTGACAGGCACAAAAAGTCGAGCGCATAGGGAAAAAGTGAAAAAGTGACAACTGTCAGTGCGAAATAGTTTTCAGTACACCATCTTGCTATAAAGTCGAAAAAAGGGGGAAAATTGTGTCATTTGTGTTTTTTCGCTAAGGAGAAGAAAAAAGAGCAAAGCTTAAGCATGAAAGAGTGTGAATTTGTGATAACCATTGGAGATTTAGAGATTAATAGTCAGGATTTTAGTAGGATGTCGCCACCACGAGTTGGAGTGTCAAGTAGGGTTGGTCGAAACATAAGAAGTAGTGCTCGGGTGACGAAAATAGCGAATGAGGACATGCCGAAAATAATGTATGTCAATGAAATTCACACACCAGAATATGATCCACATCCCACACAAGTTGAGGAGGAATGAAAACCTTCACAGGAGGCCGAGTAGTCGGAGGAGGATGAAAAAAGGATAGAATCTGATGCGTCCAGGGGAAAAGTTCCACAATAGGGTGAACGAGCCATGGGTTCAACGCATCAGGGCCTAGAGCCAGAAGAAGATCATGAAACAGAGAACTAGGGTGTACCAGAGGTTGGGGCATCATCCCCACAGGGGAAGAAGAAGGTGTGATATGAGAGAAGTGAACTAGAAACATCGTGCACAGAGGCATAATTGGCAATAGTAATGCCTCCTAGAAGGAGTAAAGGTAGACGATGAGATGGTGGGAGGAGTAGACACCATGAAATATTCCGATCATGACATGGATGACACAATCAAATTCCCATATTTTGTGCAACATAACTATATGGAGAGTAGAGGAGAGGGCCCATCAGGCGCGCCACTGTTGGAGACTACACAGTGGATCCTAGGGCTCTATAATACATGGGTTATGAACTTGTTGGATATATCGCACTTTGGGCGTGGTGAACACATCAATGGATGTGTGAAGAAACTCCTAGCAAGGGTGCATGGAGGAATTTTATGTATGGATAGGTCAATGCCTATCAATGTTTATTTGATCACAACCATCACTGGGCTACCCACAGATGGGGAGAATCCAAAGAAATACTTAGAGGATAAAACTAAAGAAAAATCCATCTCCAACAAAATCAAGGCAAATTATGGCACAGAGAGAGGAAATAGGGGCATTAGGATCAGTGACATCAATGATCCTGCAATGAGATTTGCTACAAGGATTATAGGGTGTAGGTTAATGCACAAGTGTAGAAATGAGGAAGTTCTAGCAGGAGTGGTAGTAGTTGGAGCACAGTTCGCAAAGGGGATATCGATGAGCTAGGCCCCTTACCTGCTTAAATAATTCTTGGAAGATTGAAAGTGTTAGAACATAAACTTGTCAAAGTCTTGTGGGTTGTGTTTTACACCTAGGTCTATAATTTTTCCTATTCTTCCTCCATTGGCAAACCCGATTGTAGGTTTTTATTCTGGGCTTATAGTTTTTTTCTGTTTTCCTTAATCCGTTTAATCGACCTATTTTTCCTTATTGGATCGCTTGAGAAGTATCATCCATAAGCCTTTCTGTTTTCCATAAAATCGATCACTTCTCTCTCTTTGCCTCTATCACTAATTCTTTTTGTTTTCCTGAGCCCTCAACCAGTCATTCAAGTAAACTACACAGGTCGCATTTGTGAGAACTAGTATTAACACTTGAAGTAGTCTAATATCAACTCAAATCAAGAGAGCAAGCAAGATCAAATTTTGGTGGTGGAGATCCATCAGGCAGATCGGATCGATGGCCATCAGTTGATCAAGATCATATAGTTGCACCAAGTTTAGTGTCAAACAAAGGTCAGAAATCACAAGGTCAATCCTAACCGTTGGTATGGGGGAGGACGCATTGTGAAAGATTAGCATTTCGTGGTATCGTGAGATGAAGAAGTCAAGGATAAAGTCATCAAAACTTATGAAATGCGAAATTGTGATAAGATCGCAGCCATTGATCAAAGGATATATCTGGACTGATGGATCAACTTTTCACTATTTCGTGAGTCGGGAAAGTAGGGGGGTAGATTCTTCAAGACCCGCGACATACGAAGTCCTGAAATGATATTGACCATCCATTATAGAAAGACACATGGCATAGGATCAACATGGAGAAAGTCGTTTTGGGGAACGGAAGTGAGAAATGCTAACGACCCAAGGTCCTGAAGTGTCGATGTTTAGCAGGGCCGTCCGATGAAAAGGGATATGTGTCACCCAATCCAGACAATCACACTTTCACAACTCATAAATTTCGGCAAGATCATAATGCAAGCTTGCGAAACACAAAATTTTGAAGTGCCTGGGAATTAGGCACATTGTCGCAGCCCAAGGTTAGATGAAAAGAAGTTGCGCAAAGTATCAAAGCACTCGATTTGGTCACAGAGAAATATCTACGTGACCTTGAGGTATCAAAATTGACTCGGAGGAGTCGTGAGCTCACATAGAACATTCATGGGTGTCAGGCCTCGCTCTGATCCCGATGAAAGTAGTTAATGAAAATGGGGAAGGTGGTTGAAACCTTGTTTCACCACATAAATGGAAAGCATGGAAAATCTTTCCGTGGAAGGCAGACTGTCAGCCAAAGTTCCCCTGTCAACGTTTTCTCTTGCAAAGCCAATACTAATCTGAGATCGCGTCTGACTGACGAAGATACAAATGCAAAGCTTTTAATGTAATAGCCAGGTCAAATCTCTCATGGTGGCGAATGGTTCTGAGTATAAATACTCATTTTTGATATTTTGTAAGGGTCAGTGGTAGAGCAAAGCTCCCAATTTGTAAAGTTTTAATGAACACTCTGGTTCTCTGGTCATGCTTTGTTGTCTGAGATTTCTTGTTTGATGACATTCAAATTTCTTGCTCCCTCTTGTTTTCCTCCGATACTGAAAGAGTTCATGATTGACCAATTCACTTGAATTATTGTGACTACATTATGATGAAAGTTTGAATAGAGTGATGTTATAATTCCTTTCAGTTCCTTTGAGATTTCAATTCAAGTAGATCTTGTGTTTAAGTTTTCCTCCTGGGATGCTTGAAGACCTGATGTCTTCAACATAACTCTACATTTTCTCACAAAATTCTTCCTCCTAATCACCCTTACTACAACCTACTGATTGAAATTAAACCAAGACCTCACCTGCTTGTGCATATTAGTCCAGTTTTTCTGAGTTAAGACAATATTATCTCGATATTGCGCCCATTTGACCCTCTTATAACCAACTTGTGACATAAAACTGATGGGTACTGGGCTTACCTCTACCACAATCCAGAGGTGACTTTTGGTGCTAACATTTCTGGTGCCGTTGTTGGGGACAAAATTGAAGATTTTCCTTGGATTGAACGATAAAGATTACTAGTTTTGAAGGTGCATCAGAACTTAGTACATCAAAGATTGCTACTGTGTAGCTGGCGACTCCACTGTGGAGACTCCATTGATGCAAATCCACTAGCAAATCCACTGTTTCAGCTGTGGCTTCTAGAGGCAGACACACAAGGTCTACTCCACAACTGCCTTTAGCAACACTTGAAGCTGACCCAGAGAAAATTGTCAAAAAGGGAAAGACCCCTTGAGAAGGTACTTCTGCTATTGAACCAGGTATTTTTGATGATTTTCATTGTCCTCCTTTAGAAAATCCGATATTTGCTTCTCATTCTCCTATTATACCGTCTGTTGGAGTTTCCCGAAGTTTAAATTTTGGGAGTGTTCCTATTGAGTTTTCCCCTCCTGGTCTGGATTTGGAGGGAGAAATATTTGTCACTCCTATTTCCCTTGAGGTTGTACCTTGGTCCAAACCCCAGACCTAGGAAGATTTTCCCACTCCAGTTTTTATTACTCCTCCTCCTGTTAGAGTTACTGATTTTGCATAAAGGGAATCCTCTTTTCCTTCAAGCCCTGTAGCCTTTTCTCCAAATCCTTTGTTGTTTCCCTTTCCTCCCAGAAGCTTAGTTCTAGCCTCCCCTGTTCGAACCCCTTCCCCTCCTAGTTCTCCTCCACCTACCATCCCTATGGAAGGAGCCAACCCTCCTAGGAATAGAATGGATGCCATAGTGGCTGCAAGATATTCCCCTTTAGTCCTACCTCAACCAATGAATGCTTCCCTGCTAGAGATTACCTAAAGTATATGCCCAAGTTCATGGGAGAAGAAGACATAATTGTTGAAGAACACCTTGTTGTCTTCTACAGTTATGCAGACAATCTGAATATTGAAAATGAAGATGTCTGGACGAGAGTCTTTTTCCATAGCCTTGATGGTGAGGTTAGGAAATGGTTTAGGGGATTGACCCCTAGATGCATTGCTGGGATTGAAGCTTTGGATAATGTTTTCTTGAGACAATGGGGGGATAAAAAAGACTTTATGTACTATATTACAGAGTTTGGTGGTCTGAAGAAAGAGGATGAAGAATCTGTCTCTGACTTATCCAAAATATTCAACAAGATGTACAATAAGATCCCTACTGAGATAAATCCTATAGAAGACTTTCCCAAGATTACCTACACTAGTGATTTTGACCCTAATTTTTTTGTCTTGTTGAGAGAGAGAGAAGAGCTACTTCCTTAGCTCATATGCAAGATGCAATCCTGGAGGTAGAGTCTAACGTATTGGTAGTAAACCAACTCAGGAATAAGACTGATAGAGACATTCCAAGGGGAAGATTTGAAGTCCCACCTCTGGTTCCTCTGCCCCCCCCCCCCCAGCTATGGAAATGGATGAGTGACAAGTTACTGAAGTAACCCCCCCCCCCCCCATGAAATGGATGAAGTGACCAAGTTACTAAAATCGCTTTCAACTAGGATGGAAAGATTGGAAGTTGAGGGGAAGAAAACATACAAAAATCCTCAAAATGATGATAACAGAGCCATCTTCAGAAGACCAAACAATGCCTGTCAAATACTCCTGAGAGAGCCTAGAAATAGAGAGAGAGATGATCAGAAAATCCAAACACCTCTCCAAAATAACCTAGTTGTTGATGGAGAGAGGGAGGAAGAAGAGATTGATCCTGAAATCCATTGTCTTGGGGACAACTTTCCATTTCCCCATTTGACTCAATTTTCATATAAGGAATCCCTAATGAACAGTCAAATAAATGAGCTAAGTAAGGGTGAGAAGGCCAATAGTAGTCCCAATCAATATAATCTCAGGTCTAAGAAGAAAGAAGTGAATTATAATGTCCCTGATCAACCTTCTAGAACAAAAAAGCTTGCTAAAGATGCAACAAACAACAACAAAGAAAGGAAAACTCAGAACCCCTCACCAATACCCAAAGACCCTGTCCCAGAAGTGAGAGAGATTTTGAAGTCCCTTTCCTCCTTCATCTTTGAGCATGAAGTTCAAAAGATCAGAGTTCCTGTGCCCCTTTTAGAGCTAGTCAAGCATGAAGATTTGAAAAATCCCTCTCTAAGCTATTGTAGTCAGAGCCATCTTGCCATTCCACAAATTCATTAAATCTTCAAGATGAAAAACTAGCAGTCATGTTAGGTCCTATGATAGAATATAGAGATGATTCATCCCCTCCCTTCTATACATCACTGAAAATACATGATAAGGTGCTACATAACTGTTTGTTGGATTCAGGGGCATCTCATAATCTCATGCCCAAAACTGTCATTGAAGAACTCGGGTTAGAAATCACAAAGGATTATCATGATTTGTATTCTTTTGATTCAAGGAGAGTGCAATGTCTTGGGGTCATCAAAGATATCATCGTGACCTTGTTTCAGATGCCCATGAAGAGTGTGGTCATGGATATCGTGGTGGTCGATGTTCCCCCCAAGTTTGGCATGCTCTTTTCAAGATCTTGGATAAAAAGACTTGGGGGGACCTTGTAGATGAACCTCACATATGGTACCATTCCAGTGTTTGGAGGGGAGCATAGGTGACTGTACAAAGAAGCCCAGTTGACCTACATTATCAGAGATGAAGAGAACCCCACCAATCATCTTATCTTTGCACTTGACACTTATTTGGGATCTAGTTTGTTACAACTCACTGATACTCCTGAAGCTCCTCTTGAAATAAGAAAGCAACCCATTTATTTTCGTGAAATACCTCCTCCAACTACTTCTCTGTGGAATATGTTCTTCGACGGAGCCTCTTCTAGGGAAGGTGCTGGTGCCAGAGTAGCTTTTGTGTCACCTTGTCAAGAAGCCATACCTTTGTCCTATAAACTAGAATTTGAAGCTACCAATAATGTCATAGAGTATGAGGCTCTTGTCTTGGGTTTGAGGGCTGTGAAAGACATGGGAATTGAAGAGCTAGTAGTATTTGGAGATGTTGAACTAATTGTTCATCAGGTCAAAAATGTTTATGAATCCAAGAACCCTAGCCTAAGGACTTACATGAATGAGGTGTGGGACCTAATTGACAATTTATTCTCAGCCTTCAATATTTCATTTATTCCAAGAGAGGAAAATACTATGGTTGATTCTTTGGCCGTCTCGGTGAGCCAGTTCAGGGTCCCACTGCCACCTAAGCTTAGGTATGATGTTGATATTAGATATAGGCCCTATGTACCTGATAATATCAAGCATTGGAAGGTGTTCGAGGATGATCTTGAAATAAAAAGATTTATTGGGTCGGTTGATGAGTTCTCTGCATTACACATTGATCAGGATCATGATCCCGAAGGTGACCCTCACACTGGTGTATTTATAAATTAAATCTCTAATCACCATATTGTTCAGCTGCCTAACAAACACATTCCAAAGGGACTAGTTCCTTTATAAATATTTTTCGATGGGAACGGTGTGGCAGTAAAGTTTAAAGGCCCAAATGAAGATGTTGATGTAGCTGAGTCCAATATTGGTACAGAGGAGGATCTAAAAT
Source organism: Picea sitchensis (assembly GCA_010110895.2). Taxonomy (NCBI): domain Eukaryota; kingdom Viridiplantae; phylum Streptophyta; class Pinopsida; order Pinales; family Pinaceae; genus Picea; species Picea sitchensis. The sequence goes on from SNQJ01S0117705.1 coordinate 17,563, forward strand.
TTGTCAGTATGTCAAACAGCCTGTCAAGGGAGCAGAGGGTCGAGTATACTGAGATATTAAAAGAATTTTCTGATGTGTTTTCTTGGACCTATGAATACCTTAGAACATATGACACCAGTGTCATCGAGCATAAGATCCCATTGAAAGAGGAGGCCAAACCATTTAGGCAGAAGTTAAGACAGATAAATCCCATGTTATTTGCCATCATGGAGAGAGAGGTAAAGAAGCTGTTGGATGCCCAAATCATTTTCCCTTTGATATATTTTGAATGGGTGGCCAACCTGGTCCCGATGAGGAAAAAAAGTGGAGATATTAGACTCTGTGTCGATTTCAGTAACCTGAACAGAAGCTCGAAGAAGGAACGTTACCCTTTGCCAAAGATGGAACACATGTTGTAGAGGGCGACAGGCACATCCATGATCTCCATGATTAATGGATTTTCTGGCTACAATCAGATATCTGTCCTTCCTGGAGACAGATAAAAGACAACCTTCACCACTCCTTGGGGCACATTCATGTATGTCAAAATTCCCTTTGTATTAATGAACGTAGGAGCAACCTTTCAACGAGCCATGTATATCACTTTTATTGGGGAAAGATATAAATTTGTGGTCATCTATCTGGATGACATTACAATTTTCTCTAGATCTGATAGAGAGCATTGTTGTCACCTGAGGAAAGTTTTCCTAAAATGTAGAAGGCTTTGTCTCTCCCTAAATCCTAAGAAGTCTGTATTTTCCATGCAAGAGGGAAAATTGTTGGGGCACATTGTATCAGTTGAGGGGGTAAGGATTGATCCGAGTAGTGTAGAAGATATTCAAGCCTTATCACTCACCAAATATAAGAAATAAGTTCAGTCCTTCCTGGGCAAAATCAATTTTCTAAGAAGGTTTGCTTCAAATTTTTCTGAATTGGTGAAGAATATCACATCCATGCTCAGGAAGGGGAACAAAGTAAAATGGGTTGCCGAATCCAGAGAACCCTTCAATCGAATTAAAATGGCACTGACTGAAGCACCTGTGCTAATTAGTCTTGATTATTCCAAGGATTTTCTGATTTTCTCCTTTTCTTCATTTGATACAGTGGCCACTGTTTTACTACAAAAGAATGATGTAGGGTTGGAGAAACATGTTTCCTTTTTTAGCAGAGCACTAAGAGATGCATAGGTCAGATATGACATCATGGAGAAGTAGACTTATGCCTTGGTGAAAGCTCTTAAATCTTTCAGAGTCTATGTTCTGCATTAAAAATCATTGCATATGTCCCTTCAGCTTCTGTGAAGGACATTCTCATCCAACCCGACACAGATGGATGAAGGAGCGAGTGGATTGCCAAAATCCTTGAATTTGATCTGGAAATAAAACACACCAAGCTAGTTAAAGGCCAGGGTTTAGCCAAGTTGTTGGCTAAATCTAATTGTAAATCTTTGGAGGTTAACTTCATCAACACTTTCTTAGATAATTAGCAGGCTAAAGTGCCTGATAAAATCCTTCAGGATGACCCTGCATTGGAAGAATTCCCCTGGTATAAAGACATTATATATTTTCTATAAGAGTTGCGACCTCCTGATGGTATGGGAAAAAGCAAGGCAAGAGATTTAAAGCTCAGAGCGATTAGATATTTCCTTATTAACCGGGTCTTGTATTGGAAAGACCCTTTGGGAGTGCTTTTGAGATGTTTAGACCCACCAAAGGCCTAAAAGATCATGTTGGATTTCCATAGCGGCCTATATGGGGGACATCACTTCTGGAAAACCACTGCCTACAAAATTCTCAGGGCTGGGTAATACTGGCCTACTCTATTCACTGACGTCTGTACGAAAATTAGGGCCTGTATCAAATGTCAAAAATTCTCTGGCAAGTAGCAGCTCAAGTCCCTGCCATTGAAGCTGGTACTAGCTTCAGGACCCTTTCAGCAGTGGGGCCTAAAATTTATTGGGGAAATTCATCCTGCTTCAAGTGGTCAACACAAATGGATTTTAACTACAATATATTATTTCATCAAGTGGATAGAAATAATCCCCACAAGGAGTGATTATCACAAAGTAATCATTGGTTTTCTTGAAGATATTATGGCAAGGTTTGGTGTTCCGAACAAAATTGTCACTGATAATGCTGCATCCTTCAAGGCTGAACCATTGATCAAGTTTTGTGAGAAGTTCAAAATTGCATTGATTCACTCTACCCCCTACTATCCCCAAGGCAATGGATTGGCAAAGTCCTCTAACAAAATCTTGATAAAGATCATCAAAAGACTGTTAGAGGACAACAAGAAATCCTGGGACTCAAAGTTGAAATTTGATCTATGGGAAGATAGAGTGACAAGAAGGAGGTCCCTAGGGATCTCTCCTTTCCAACTTGTATATGGGACTGAGACCATTTTTCCTTCTCACCTTGCCCTACCTGTGGAAAAATTATTTCAGGACTATCAGGGAGAGCCTGAAGATATGATCAAAAGAATTCATCAACTAGTAGAAGTCCAACAAACTAGAGAGTAGGTGATGGATAGAGCACATGGCTTCCAACAAAGAATTAAGAAGACTTTCGACAAGAAATTCAGAAAAGAGGACTTTCAGTTGGGAGATGTAGTACTCAAATGGGATGCACCTAAACAAGACAAGGGAAAGCATGGTAAATTTGAAGCCCTTTGGATAGGTCCCTTCAAGATTTCTAAAGCATTTCCAAACAACACTTACATATTGCAGAATTTGGAGGGTGAGGAAGTTTTCGGTGGCCCAGTAAATGGGCACTTCTTGAAGATGGTTTTTTTTTTAATTCCGTGATCGGTGTCCCACCATTGTAAATACCGTTCATGTTTTAGGTTGATTGTGTTTTAGTAGAATAATCCATAACCCAAAGCAAGGCACCAGAGATATGCATTCTTGGCAACTCGCAGGGAGCGTGCCATCCCCTCTGGAGCCAATGTTTACACCTAGGTCTGTAATTTTTCCTATTCTTCCTCCTTTAGAAGACCCTATTGTAGGTTTTTATTCTTGGCTTATAGTTTTCTTCTGTTTGCCTTCATCTGTTTAATTGGCCTATTTTTCCTTATTGGATTGCCTGAGAAGTATCGACCATAAGCCTTTTTGTTTTCCATAAAATCGATCACTTCTCTCTCTTTTCCTGTATCGTTGATTCATTTTGTTTTCCTGAGCCCTCAAACAGTCATTCAAGTAAACTACACAGGCCGCATTCATGAGAACTAGGCGCAACACTTGAAGCAGTCTGATATTAACTCAAATCAATAGAGAAAGCAAGATCAACTTTCGGTGGCAGAGATCCACCAGGCAGATCAAATCGATGACCATCGAGTGATCGAGATCATACAGTTGCACCAATTTTAGCGTCAAACATAGGTCTGAAATCACAAGTTCAATCCTAGTCGTTGGTACAGGGGAGGACACATGGTGCAATATTAGCATTTCTTGGTTTTGCGAGATGAAGTGGTCAAGGAGCAAGTCATCAGAACTCGTGAAATGAGAAATCATGATAAGATCGCAGCCATTGATCAAAGGAGAGATATGGACTGATGGATCAAATTTTTTCTATTTTGTGAGTCGGGAAAGTAGGGGGGTAGAGTCTTCAAGACTCGAGACATGCAAAGTCCTGAAATGATCTTGACCGTCCATTCCAGAAAGACATGTGTCGTAGGATCATCATGGAGAAATTTGTTTCAGGGAACTGAAGTGAGAAATGCCGATGGCCCAAGGTCCTAAAGTGTCGATGTTCAACAGGGCCATCTGATGCAAAGGGATATGTGTCGCCCGATCCATAAAATTGGGCTTTCACAACTCAAAAACTTCGGCAGTATCACAATGCAAGCTCGTGAAATGAAAAATTCCGAAGCGCCTGGGAATTTGGCACACGGTCTCAGCGCAAGGTCAGATGAAAAGAAGTTATGTAAAGGATCAAAGCGCTCAAGTTGGTCACAGAGAAATATCTGTGTGACCTCAAGGTGTTGAAATTGACTCGGAGGAGTCATGAGCTCACCTAGAACATTCATGGGTGTTAGGCCTCACATTGATCCCGATGAAAGTAGTTATTGAAAATGGGGAAGGTGGTTGAAACCTCGTTTCACCACATAAATGGAAAGCATGGAAAATTATACCATGGAAGGCAGACTGTTAGCCAAAGTTCCCATGTCAACGTTTTCTTCTGCAAAGCCCATATTGATATGAGATCGCGTCTGGCAGAAGAAGATACAGACGCAAAGATTTGAATGTAATAGCCAGGTCACATCTCTCATGGTGGTGAATGGTTTTGAGTATAAATACTTAGTTTTTATATTTTGTAAGGGTTGGTGGTAGAGAAAAGCTTCCGATTTGTAAAGTTTTAATGAACACTCTGGTTCTCTGTTCATGCTTTGTAGTCTGAAATTTCTTGTTTAATGACAGTCAGCTTTCTTTCTCCCTCTTGTTTTCCTCCAATACTGAAAGAGTTCATGATTGACCGATTCACTTGAATTATTGTGACTTCATTATGATGAAATTTTGATTATAGTGTTGTTATAATTCCTTTCAGTTCCTTTGAGATTTCAATTCAAGTAGATCTTGTGTTTAAGTTTTCCTCCTAGGCTGCTTGAAGACCTGATGTCTTCGACATAACTCTACATTTTCTCACCAAATTCTTCCTCCTAATCACCCTTACTACAACCTATTGATTGTAATTAAACCAATACCTCACCTGCTTGTGCATATCAGTCCAGTTTTTCTGAGTTAAGATGATATTATCTCGAGATTGCACCCATTTGACCCTCTTATAACCAACATGTGACATAAAACTGATGGGCACTGGGCTTACCTCTGCTGCAATCCAGAGGTGAATTCTAGTGCTAACAGAAATGACACACAAGATTGGGGATTTGAGTTCCACTACTTGTGGTTACTCATCCTCATTGCACAGGTAGGATGGCAAGAACTAACGTAGAATATATTGTTGTAGAGAATATGAAAGTGTGGTGCAACCTGCTACATGTCTCTTTGAAGAAAAACAAACCCAAAGGCGAAGAAAATAAACAACGATGTATTCGATCTATATTTGATGGAGATCCATAACCACTTAAATGATACATGGAGGATTTCCCCAGAGATTGTCCAGGATTTTGGACATATAGCAAATTTTTAAGCATCGCACCACAACATGTGGGTACAGGAGAAGAGAGACCCAACCAAGGAGTGGATACAATTGAGTTATTGTGCGATGATGCAGGACATACGGATGGAGGTCCAGGAGTGTCCCGTGGAATGGAAAGTTCCAGTGATCCCAAGGATAGTGCAAAAAGGATAGACTTAGAAACAGGACAAAACAATCCCTGCAGAGAAGACATGCATAAATAGTGAGAGAAAAAAGAAGAATGTCACACAAGGCCAAGTGGGGTGAATCATCCCCATACAAAAGAAAATTAGGACACAAAATAAATTGCAACATGGTTCTACACGAGATCCACCACACACAGAGCAGGCACCAAGAGAAACAACAGAAAATGTGCACACAAAAGAAGTACAAACAAAGACACAATAAATAACCATGGAGGAAGAAATTGGGCATGATATAGGCATGGATACTTATATGTTAGAAGCATATGATATATCATATGCCCAAAAGAAGAGGACATGGGAGCAAGCAAGTGGCTCCAGGTAGAAGGAGAAGGCCCACATGAAAACATCGGAAACATCACTGACAGTAGATGATGTGGAACTAATAGCCATGGAAGTCGAAGATCGATTTTCAGAAGTGTGGGAGAATGCAGAGAACCATAGGGCTTCGATTATGGAGAAAATATAGGAAGTAAAAACTATGCTAGATCAGTTGAGGATCAAGGTAGAACATTCATCAAAATACAAACCAACAAAAAATAAGGAAGGATTTCCTGTTGGAGAAACAATGCAAATTACATCGCAGGGGAGCACCAATTTTATCATCACCCCTGATATTTTTTTCATCGATGAGGAAGAACCATAGAGGCCCTTGAAGGAAATCACGACATTGGCCCTGGCGTTGTTCAAGATTCCTATGAAGGTGCTCTATAAATTACAAATAAGTGTCGTGCAAGAAATTCAGTCTAGGGCAAGGTCTGATGCGATGAATCTATAGATAGTGCAAGAAGAGAAGATAAAACTGAAGGAAGTAATAAACGAAGAAGGGAAAGCAAAGAAGATAACACAACAAAAAGTAGAGGAGATGGAGAAGTACATAAGCACAATATTTCGAACCATTCCAGACAACGCAAAGTTAGAGGGAGTATCTTTTGAAGAGAATATGAGGAAGATAACGCAGGCCTTGGAGCAGTACAAGGACCAGATAAAGGAGCTAGAGGAGTGTGAAGTACCCACTACTCCTTCAGAAGTTAGAGCACAGTGAGAACATGATGCCACAAAACTTGCAGAAAATATAGCACAGGCCATACATAGGATGACAAAGCTGTTGGAGCATAATGGCCAACTGTGGATGCAAGTCCAAGAATATGGAAGCTTGCAGGAGATGGAAGGAAGGGAAGATAAGGTACATGTAGGAATGGGAGATTTAAAACAATGATATAAGATGATGTCACTGCTAGAAAATATTAAGAATGTGATAGAATTGAAGAGCCTACAAGTAGAGGAGAAAGTAGTGCAAGCGCAAAAAGTTGCAAGACATGCTCAGTTGGAGGCCCTACAGGAAAATACAGAGCAACTGGTCATGGAGGTTGATGTAGAAAAATCATGGGTGGAGTAGATAGGCTCGTAGGGAGGAGATATGTTAAAGACTCCAGTCACCACACATGTGGTGGAAGACATGATGGAGAAGAGAAACCAGTCTAAGGAGAAATACCAACATATAACATAGATGTATGAAGCACTGACAAAGACAGTAAAATATGAAGGAGTCTGTGAGTGAATCAGGATGAGTCACGATGTCAGTGTTGGGGTCCTGTTGGCGTAGGATAATTTTGGGGAGAAATCAAGAAATTTTTGAAGGAATCAAGGCAACGCCATAAAATAGGGGAGCGCACCGAAAATAGAGGAAAAGCAGCATTGGAAACAAAGGAAAACCAATGTCAAGAAAATAAGTTACAAAGTGGAAAAAATGATGTGGAGCAGTTGGAAAGTGGACATGCGCCGACTTGGAGCAACGGTTGGATCGAGGAACAACCGATATTAAGTCAAGGAGAAAGTAGATAGACCTAATCCGGTTAAGGTTAGGATTTTTGTAAGTTATTTTGTCCTAGTTTGTATAAGTAGAATGTATTGGGATGATGAGAAGGTTGTCCTTTTTTTAGGTTGGAACCTTTTTGTTAGTGAGTTAGCCATTTCTAGACAATATGATAGTAGAGTGGTGAGAAGTTCTTAGAGTTGTGAGAGCTATTTCAGTTTGTGGAGATAGAATGTAATGGTAGAAGAAATGTATAGTGTGCAACACTATATCTTACAAGAATATGAATAAAGAGACCAAGTGAAAAATCTTTGTGGATGTAGCCCTGGGGGGGGGTGAACCACGGTATATCTGTGTTTTTTGTGAATTTATGCAATGTTTTTGATTGTATTTTATTTAGTAAGTTTATGATGAACATGTTAAAGGATAAAGGAAATAACATTGTGCATTGAGAATGAACTAATGGAATTTGCAGAATAGTTCTAATTAAATGAATGTTATATCTAGTGTTTATATTAGGACCTTGTGTTACACTAGATAAATGCTTGTCTTTGAACACATGTGGCTATAATGGTTAATGAATTCCTATTAGAATAGTTGTGACAATGGTATAGAATAAAATCTAATGAGGGTTTAAGGGCTAACAATGAGTAGATCCGATGCTTCTGAGAGAGAAACACATCCCATCCCATGGTTGCAGAAATATGAGTCCTGCGACTGCCCATAGATGCGATCTTAGGTGAGACTGCGCAGTGCACTCTGTGCGATGTGTTTCCTTCTGGTATCCAGAAGGGCCTATGGTTGAAGGGAAGTTATTAATCCTATAGGAGACCCTAGGTTAGCCCGTAGTAAAACCAAAAGAATCCAAGTCCCTTTCAAGTTCTCAAGATTGGGTCTTTCCTTTTGGTGGTAGTGTGGTAACTCAATCAAGCTATCATGCTATATTGTGGTGACTTAATTGGGGAGTTCCTATCAACCATTCACTTTCTCAAGTGAAGGTTTTCCTAGCACTTCCCTTATTACTTTTTCTCCTTCCCCTTTTTAGCATTGTTGTTTCCTTTTGGTGACTTCGCTTACTTTCCCCCCAGTTCCATTAATTGGGGATTATGGCTCATAAACTCTTTCCTTGAACACCTACTATATCCTTTTATATTTCTGACCTTCCTATCCATGTTGAGAGACATATCAATGTTGTTTCTCTCCTTTTCATTCAAATCTAGTGTAGTAGAAAAATGATTAAATGTGTTTTTTTCAATCTTAAATGTTCCCTTAATGTTATCCCTCTCTCAGTTTTTCATGGTCCATGCATAAACAATCTCTTCCCCAATAACCATTTTGATCAAGGTTTTAACAAGTTAGAAGGAAACCAATCAATTCCTTAACTCTTGGCCTTACTCTCAATCCTAAAATTGTATAATATTCGTTCTTGATGTAGACCTTTAGTACAATATCTTCCTTAGATGACCTAGAATTGACTTTATGATGGCCATACTTGCACCTTCAAGGAAGATTTACCTTTTTATAAAAAAATGTTAGTACTATTCAATTAAGTGCACATGACCCACTCCCGTTATCATGTGCTGTGAAATAGGTTTTTGACATAGTGGCCTCTAGTTTTCAAAATCCCCCTCCAAACCCTCTCTAGTAGGATGACAATGACCGTAATAGTGCCACTCATGACCTATCTATTGATTCCCCCCTAATCCCTACCTTTGCCCCCTACATCCCTAGTGAACATCGAATGGAATTCAAGCCCACCCAAGCCTCTTGTTTCCTTATTCACCATGTCTCTAGTGAAAACAATAACCAACCAAAAATATACACTAACACGTGGCATGGTAGCAAGAACACAACACTCAATAACACATAAGATTGTCATGTTCTCAAAAGAAATGATGTCAATAAGGATACTCAAGTAAACATGGAACACACTACTCTTTTATACAATAACAAACCCAAAATGGATCTACATAGCTACCATATGAATTTATTGATGCTCTTGAATGGAGAAGATATAATTTGTGACCTAGAAGGGTAGGTGTAGGTCAAATCCTAGAAACCACAATAATAGACAATAATTGAAAACCCTTTGGTTCTAACTCAAATAAATGGACTTTTGGGATCTCTAACTTGAGTATAATTTTCCTTGAGGTTCCCACTACATTTTATAGGTCGATAGGTTTCAAATAATATCAATGAGAAAGTTATGTTGTTGACAAGGTAATGATTAAATTATTCCCAGCATGACCAAGTGGTAATGATGTAAAATCACCATGATTCATTTGTGTGGAAATTAGTAATGTATAAGAATCCACTAGAGACTTATAGAGACATCAAAAAATCGAAACCCTACCAATTAAGAAAGGGTTTTAAAATCCTATATGAAAGGAGTGAAGAGGGTTTAGTTCTTGCTATAGTGATTTCATGTTGCATTGTAGAGAAATGACTATGCTGTTTAATTTTTTAAATGGTTAGAAATTAAAAAAAACATTATAGGTAAGGAAAAAAAATCATTTTTTCAAATACGTATCGATTTTACAATTCTTTAACTATTCCCACTTACATTTCAAACATCATACTTCAAAAAATGTCATTTTTGTTATCACTACAATTATGCATAAAATTAAGGACCTAAAGACACCTCCATATCATATTATTCTCTTTTCCTTGCACTCATAAGCAATCTTGGTGAATTAGAAACACTTGGGAATTTGAAATACCACCTTCAACACACCTTGATAAAAATTGTTCAAAAATTGAAGAAGTTAATTGAATAAGGAACATACTCATTGTTGAAGTATTTATCACTCTCAATTTTTTATTTTCCTCAATTTTATAACACCCTGTTTCCCCCAGTTTGTAAAAATAACTATACTGGCCAAGAACTGTGGCAAACTCAAAAATGTGAATGTGTGATGTGAATGGACCTTGCGAAAAAGGTCGATGAATGTAAATAAT
>SNQJ01S0117706.1:10342-38016 GCA_010110895.2 Picea sitchensis
TTTATTTTCAATGCATGAGTGTTTACTTGATGATCTTGATTGTTGATAGGTTTTGTGAAACATTTTGAGAGGACCTCCTGAAAGGGAGCTAGTGTTTTCTTTCCTACAACAACTAAGTCTTATTAAGTGGAATGAAAGAGTTAGGATTTGATTGAATTTTCTTAGATTAGAGTTAGATGCCTACTCCTGCATATATTTTGTTGGCATCATCACAAGCTTACGAGCATCCCTGGTTGATAATTAAATGAAAGCAATTTAAGCAATTGAATTGCCCCAACAATCTTCGCAGTTTTTCTATGATCTTAAAGACTATAGAGGACATGCTTTGCCCATTAATAAAATCTCTGTCACACAAATGTAGTATGTGGCTCGTTTTAGCACTTTTCCTTGATCGATGAACTTAGCAAAATTAATCTCCAGGAATAATTTGAAATAAAAGAATATATACTATGCAAAGTCCAATGGAACTATCATATCAATAAGAAGACATTAAAATTCAAATTTGTTGTTGTTATACTTGAGGTGAAGCTGACAGTACAATAACTTTACTTAGACATCCCAAATTTGTTTTTTATTGTAGCTTTTCGACGCTTCTCTTATACAAGCAGATCCTAGAAACTATAAGCATGACTCGTTGTATCTATTCCTTGATTGAAGAACCTGTTCACATGTTTAATGCACTTCATAGTTACTGTTAAGACCATAAATGGGGCTTTCTTACACCAATTCCCGCTTCTGAAAATTGCCATCCCCATTCTTTTTGCCCTCTGCTTTCCCTTTTTGGTTACTTAATTGTTTTTTCGGAAAATGTCTAGGTGCGGGAGTTGGCAGATTCACGTCTTCAGATTTCCACTTACTTTTATATTACCAGCTCGATTGACCGCTTCCCCGTTTCATATTGAACAAAATTTTTGGATCGCAAGTTCCCGGATAGGCGGGTTCAACATTACATTTCCATTGTTCCACCGCCTGCAAACAACACTCAGACTTCCGCGATCTACAAATTAGCAAATAAATTCCCCTTTATCTTGTTTTTAACACTTTTCATTGATCGATGAACTTAGCAAAATTAATCTCCATGAATAATTTGAATTAAAAGAATATATACTATGCGAAGTCCAATGGAACTATCATATCAAGGAGAGGACATTAAAATTCAAATCCATCGTTGTTATTCTTGCAGTGAAGCTGAGAGTACAATAACTTTACTTACACATCCCAAAATTGATTTTCTTGTAGTTTTTCGACGCTTCTCTTATACAAACAGATCTTGGAAACTATAAGCATGGCTCGTTATATCTATTCCTTGATTCAAGAACATGTTCACATGTTAATGCACTTCATAATTACTGTTAAGACCAGCAATGGGGCTTTCTTACACCAATTCATGCTTCTGAAAATTGCCAACCCCTTTCTTTTTTCCCTCTGCTTTTCATTTCTGGTTACTTACTTGTTTTTCGGAAAATGTCTAGGTGCGGGAGTTGGCAGATTCACGTCTTCGTATTTCCACTTACTTTTATATCACCAGCCCGACTGACCGCTTCCCCGTTTCATATTGAACAAAATTTTTGGATCGCGGGTTCCCAGATAGGCAGGTTACCGGATATGCGGGTTCAACATTGCGTTTCCATTGTTCCGCCGCCTGCAAGCAACACCCAAACTTCTGCAATCTACAAATTAGCAAACAAATTCCCCTTTATCTCATTTTTAACACTTTTCCTTGATCGATGAACTTAGCAAAATTAATCTTCTGGAATAATTTGAAATAAAAAAATATATACTATGCGAAGTCCAATGGAACTATCATATCAACGAGAGGACATTAAAATTTAAATTCATCGTTGTTATACTTGTGATGAAGCTCACAGTACAATAACTTTACATAAACATCCCAAAATTGATTTTCTTGTAGCTTTTCGACACTTCTCTTATACAGACAGATCCTGGAAACTATAAGCATGGCTCACTGTATCTATTCCTTGATTGAAGAACATGTTCACATGTTTAATGCACTTCATTGTTACTGTTAAGACTATCAATGGGGATTTCTTACACCAATTCTCGCTTCTGAAAAGTGTCATCCCCTTTATTTTTGCCCTCTGCTTTCCCTTTCTGGTTACTTACTCATTTTTCGGAAAATGTCTAGGTGCAGGAGTTGGCGGATTCACGTCTTCAGATTTCCACTTATATTTGTATCACCAGCCTGACCGATCACTTCCCCGTTTCATATTGAACAAATTTTTTGGATCGCGGGTTATTACATAGGTGGGTTACCGGATATATGGGTTGAACATTGTGTTTCCATTGTTCGTCGCCTGCAAACAACACTCCGACTTTCGTGATCTACAAATTAGCAAAAAAATCCCCTTTATCTCGTTTTTAGCACTTTTCCTTGATCGACGAACTTAGCAAAATAAATCTCCAAGAATAATTTGAAATAAAAGAATATATACTATGCGAAGTCCAATGGAACTATCGTATCAAAGAGAGTACATTAAAATTCAAATTCGTCATTGTTATACTTGCGATGAAGCTGAAAATACAATAACTTTACTTACACATCCCAAAATTGATTTTCTTGTAGCTTTTCGACGCTTCTCTTATACAAACAGATCCTAGAAACTATAAGCATGACTCACTGTCTCTATTCCTTGATTGAAGAACCTGTTCACATGTTTAATGCATTTCATAGTTACTGTTAAGACCATCAATGGGGCTTTCTTACACCAATTCCCGCTTCCGAAAATTGCCATCCCCTTTCTTTTTGCCCTCTGCTTTCCCTTTTTGGTTACTTACTTGTTTTTCCATTGGACTGCTTTCCCATTTCATATTGAACAAACTTTTTAGATCATAGGTTCCCGGATAGGCGGGTTCAACATTATGTTTCCATTATTCCGCCGCCTGTAAACAACACTCAAACTTCCGTGATCTACAAATTAGGAAACAAATTCCCCTTTATCTCGTTTTTAGCACTTTTCCTTGATCGATGAACTTAGAAAAATTAATCTCGAGGAATAATTTGAAATAAAAGAATATATACTATGAAAAGTCCAATGGAACTATCATATCAACGAGAGGACATTAAAATTCAAATTCGTCATTGTTGTACTTGCGGTGAAGTTGAGAGTATAACAACTTTACTTACACATCTCAAAAATGATTTTCTTGTAGCTTTTCGATGCTTCTCTTATACAAATAGATCCTGGAAACTATAAGCATGGCTCACTGTATTTATTCCTTGATTGAAGAACCTGTTCACATGTTTAATGCATTTCATAGTTACTATTAAGACCATCAATGGGACTTTCTTACACCAATTCCCGCTTCCAAAAATTATCATCCCCTTTCTTTTTGCCCTCTGCTTTCCCTTTCTGGTTACTTACTCGTTTTTCGAAAAATGTCTAGGTGTGGGGGTTGGCGGATTCACGTCTTCAGATTTCCACTATTACTTTTATATCACCAGCCCGACCAACTGCTTCCTCGTTTCATATTGAACAAACTTTTTTAATTGCGGGTTCCTGGATAGGTAGGTTCAACATTGCGTTTCCATTGTTTCGTCGCCTGCAAACAACACTCGAACTTCCGCGATCTACAAATTAGTAAACAAATTCCCCTTTATCTCATTTGTTTTTGCTTTCTGTTTACTTGGTCCTTTTTCCGAATGTCTCCTGCTTTTATATACATCACCCGAAGTTCTGCAATATACAAATTGACCCTCGAAATCCATCATTGTCTCCTCTTCTGTGTTACGTATTTTGCATTCAACAATTGGGGTAGATACAATTTGACCATCGGACCCTCACGTTTCCTGAGTAGAGCTTGTAGCCATGTTTTCAATCCCGTCAATATTTCTTGTTTTGAGTATGTCTAATGATTCTATATCATGATTCCAACCAACCACTTGTCCATTGCATACTTGGCCACTATTACCATCGTCGGTTCCTGGCCAGGCTTGCTCAACATTGCAGTTCCATTGTTCTGCTACGTACAAACAGAACCCAAAATTCTGCGATATACAAATTGATGGCCGAAATCTGTCATTGTGACATACATTTTGACCATCGGCCCCTCGCGTCTCTTGAGTATATCTTGTGACCCTATTTTTGAAACTCGCCCGACCACTTTCCATACTTGGCCATTTCTTGGAATATGTTTTGTCGGTTGGCGGCTGGACGAAATGTATAATGCTTAGTCGCTCTTCGCCATCCCCGCCACCTTCGTACTTCTTTCTAGATATGCAATTATTAATCTTTAATGCTAGTAGTTCATCGTGCAAGAATCATTAAGATTGTCATTAATGTCTGGAAGGCCGGAGAAGATTTTTCATTAATACGAATTAAACCAAGATTTTCGGAGAAGAGTGTTATCCTTTCCAAGTATTCATTTCAAACATGATGCAATCTATTTCATGCGTCGATCGGTTGGTGCCTTTACGAAATCTCTAATTCTTAATCGCTCTTCGCCATCACCGCCACCTTCACACTTTTTTCTAAATATGCAATTAGTAAGCTTTAATGGTAACAACTCATTACGCATGAACCCTGGGAATTGTCATTGATCAACGAAAGGCTCGAGGAGATCTTCCATTAATACACATTAAACCAAGATTTTTGGAGAGTTATATTATCCCTCCCCAATTTTCATTTCAAACATCATCTGGAGAAAACGAAAATTCTCATTAACTTATGGCAGTAGTTCCACAACAGTTCTGTCCAGATATAGTAAACACCTTTGGGCATGATGGCCAGAGGTTCCAGTATTCGAGGGCATATTCTTACTACTCATCTCCCTCCGCCTAGGAGAAAAAAAGGAGATGGTCCCTTGGTGCACCGAGAGATATATTTCAAGCCAAGGAATTCCAAGGCAACCCTGCCTGCTCAGACAGCCTGCCCGCATGCATTGATGGCTGGCGTAGAGGTTGATGTGATGGATTTCGAGCCAGAAGAAGATTATCTGATGGACGATGATACGACAATGGATGATGGAAATGCAAAGACTATTCCCATTCCTACACCCAAATTGAAATTAACCATAACATGCGACACTTCCCATCTCGACGATGGCGGTCCTGACAACACATAAAGAAGGGGTTTCAGAAAAGAAACTGACGTTGAACGCAATAGCTGCTTTGCATCTCGAAAGTAGGAATTCCAGAGGTCCAAATTAGTCCATTATGGGCAGAATTCTTTCACTGTAAGGAAATGATCTGTTGATGCTCCCAGAGATATATTTCAAGCCAAAAAACTATTCAATTGCGGGACCACTGTCATGTTCTCTGGATATACAATTAACATCTTAGGGAATGAGGACCAGAACTCCCACTGGTGCAAGGAATATTCCTACTAGTCATCTCCTTCCGCCCAAAATGGACTAATTTGGGCCTCTGGAATTGTTCATGCAACCTGTGTCCCTGAAGTTTTTGACTGTGAGGAGGTGGTTTCTAGGTGTGACATAAATTTCAGTTTCGGGCTATTATGTTTGCCCTGCAACATTTTCCGTCTTCTTCCTCATGGGAAGCTCGTGAGAACTATCAATTTTACCACATGACTATTGTTCATTTGCTTCAAGCCAAGGATTTATTCCACCGTGGACCCACTCTCTTGTTTCTTTGTCGGCTCAGGTCTTCCGCAAAATATTGAGATCGGGGCACCGAACATTGATCCACCAAGGAGAAGACTGCAAGGATTTCCTAAAAAAAAGGTACGGTAATCAGTTTTGTATACATATTGAAGTGCATCTCGATGGCTCCTGCATGTTGCAGATCCTGTGCCTGTGTTTATGGAAAATATGTTCAATGTTTTGGCCCAAAGAACTCGGTCCAATTTCTAAGGATAGATATAAAGTGCCCAATATTCTTTTTTTTTAATGGATTTACTATTAAATTTTTTTGCCTTGGAGTCTTGGTTGTTGCTTCTTTTATGGATTTAACACCTCTTCTCATTGGCATGGTTCGATAGTCTCGTAGTTCTTCGATATTGTATTTTCTTAGTCCCGTTTCTTTTTCCCCTCTACTCTCTCTTTCTTGTTACTAAGTCATTTTTCTAAAAATGTCCCAATGCATGCGTTGCCCGACTCACGGGTTCACATTTGCGCTCGTGCTTTTATATCGCGACTCCAACAAACCACTAGCCATTAGATGCCTAGGCACTTTTCAGATCGCGGATTCCTGGGCAGGCAGGCTCTATATTGCACTTCCATTGTTCCGTGGCCTCCAAATAACACCCGGACCTCCACAATATACAAATTTACTGCCGCACTCCCACATCATACCCTCTTCTGTGATACACAGTTTGCACACGAAAGTTCTAAGACCTGCAATTTGACCTTTGGGTCCTCATATCTCCTAGAGAACTATTGTCACCCCGTTTTGAAGCCCCTGCGTCCGCTTTCCATATTTCTCCATTTCTTGGAATCTCTTTCGCGCCTCCAATTCCATACTTACCCGAATTTTTCGCTTGTGGATTCCTGGACAGGCGGAGTGCACTTCCAGTGTTCCTTGACCTGCAAACAACCCCCTTGCTTCCGTGATATACAAATTTAATTCCAAACTCCTACATCAGCCCCTCTTCTGTGTTACACAATATGCACTCAAAAGTTTTGATCAATACAATTTGACCGTCAGGGCCTCACGTCTCCTCAGGAACCCTTGTCAGCCTATTTTGAAGCTCGTCCGACCGTTATCCACGACCATTTCTTGCAATCTCTTTCACGCATCGTCGGGTTGGCGAGTTTAAACAATTTCCAATTCCGAGTCGTTGTTTTATGTGCCTGCCACCTTCGCACTTCTTTCCAAGTATATGCAATAAGTATATAACTTCTCCATAAACATGCATAAAATATCTTGCCAGGAAATAGGATATCTATTACAGATGTGAATATATTAGCCCTTCTTTTTCGTGTTCTATACTTAACCAAATTCTCGTTTCTCTTTTCCGTGTACTTTATCTTTCTCGTCACTTAGTCCTTTTTCCGAAAATGTCTAGCTATGTGGGTTAGCGGACTTGCGGGTTCACATTTGCACTCGTGCTTTTATATCGCGACTCCGACCGACTGCTTCCCCATTCCATACCCAAGCACTTCTCCGACTGCGGATTCCCGGGTAGGCAGGTTCTAGATTACACTTCTATTATTATGTAACCTGCAAATAGTACCCTGACTTTCGCGATATACAGATTTACAACCAGACTCACATCATACCGTCTTTCGTATTACAGTCTACCTATCATGCCCTCTTTCGTGGTACACATTTTTCACGGAAAAAATCTGAGACATACAATTTGACCGTTGAGTCCTCACGTCTCCTGTGGAACTATTGTCACCCCATTTTGAAGCCCGTCCGTCCACTTTCCATACTTCACCATTTCTTCGAATTTCTTTCATGGATCGTCGGGTTGGCGGGTTCAAGAAATATCCAATTTCTAATCGTTGTTTCCTATGCCTGAGCCCTTTGCAATTAGCAATTAGCAAGTATATATAGATGTTATTTCTAAGTATGCAATTAGCAAGCGTTAATGCTAAACCGGGATTTGAGGAGATCTCTCATTAATATGCATAAAACCAAAATTTTTGGATGGTTATATTATCCCTTCCGAGTGTTAATTTCAAACATCATGGAATGTCATTTGTGCGTCGTCGGGTTGGTTCGTTCACGAAATATTCAATCCTTAATTCCGAAAACGAGTCTGACCGATTGTTTCCCTATTCCATACTTAGCCACTTTCCTGGAATTCGACAAATATACAAACCAACCACTGAACTACCCCATCATGCTCTCTTCCGTTTTACACGTTTTGCAATAAAAAATTCTGATACATAAAATTTGATCATCGGACACTCACCTCTCCTGAGTATCCCCTGTAACCCTATTTTGAATCCCGTCCTACCGCTTTTCAGACCTTGCCATTCCTTCCTTTCTCTTCCTCGTCTCCGTCACCTTCGCAC
Source organism: Picea sitchensis (assembly GCA_010110895.2). Lineage (NCBI taxonomy): Eukaryota > Viridiplantae > Streptophyta > Pinopsida > Pinales > Pinaceae > Picea > Picea sitchensis. The sequence goes on from SNQJ01S0117706.1 coordinate 18,284, forward strand.
TTGTCTATAATACAAAAATGTATATATATATATATGCAATTAGTGACCTTTAATTCTAACAACTCATCATCCAGGAACCGTATAGATTTTCATTGATGAGCGAAAGGCTCGAGGAATTCTCCTATTAATACGCATTCAACCAAGATTTGCGGAGGGTTATATTATCCCTTCCGAGTGTTGATTTCAAAATCATGAAATGTCATTCGCACGTCATACCCTTAATTGCTCTTCGTCGTACCCACCACCTTCACACTTCTAAATATGAAATAAGTAAGCTTTACTACTAACATCTCATCATGCAACACCCATAGAGATTTTCATTAATGAGCGAAAGGCTCGAGGAGATTTCCCATTCATAAGCATTGAACCAACATTTGCGGAGAGTTATATTATCACCTCCAACTGTTCATTTCAACCATCGTCTGGAGCAAAAGAACGTTCTCATAAACCTATGGCATCAGCTCGACAACAATTATGTGGAGATACAGTGAACATATTTGGGCGCGAGGACCGAAAATTCCAGTGGTCCAGGGCGTATTCTTATTATTCATCCCCTGACGCCTAGAACAAAGTAATTTGGACCTTTGGGATTCTTGTGCAGGATGTGTCCCTGAAGTTTTTGACTGCAAGGAGCTGGTCTCTTGGTGCGCCGATAAATTTATTTCAGACAAAATAATTATTCCACTGCAGGATCGCTCTTCTGTTTCTTTGTCACCTCAGGTCTTCTACTGGATGTTAAGATTGTCGGAGCCAACATTGACGTTCGAAGGAGAAGATTCCAAGCAGTTCCTAAGAAAGCATAATAACGGGTTGGACCTCTTGCTTGAGTTCTTGGAAGACCCAATGGTAGTTCCTTAAGATATCACAAGCTTGCAGGTCAGTTCATTTAGAAATCCAATATGGGAAATTGCCTGGTTGTTTACAAGAATAATGGGACATGAGTCCACAACAACTATTTCCCTGATGGCTCTTTATATTTTGTATTTCATAGTCAAGGAACAAGCCATTTTTTATTGGGGCAAGTTAATTTCCCATGAAATCTGTTCCCAATTGTCAAGCTTCAAAAAGGAGAAGAAATTTTATATGTCATCCTACTTAGTTTTTGTGATAGCACATTGCTGCCAGTTTCCAAAACTGTCTCTGTCCAAGAAGGTAAACTGGGAATTCAACCCAGTAACGTTATGGTACTAGGCCTTGTGGAAGCACAAGGCATCCCACTGTTTTTATGAGTTTTTTAATGGCTTTGTATCTGTTTTCAAAGTTTTGTTGTTAGGAGAAGATGCTCCTCCCATATCTGATGAGGCAACCAAGTTTTTGGACAAGAAGGAGGCACTTGAACATATGGATAATTACACTGTGATAAGGATTTTTGGCTCCAGGGAAAAAGTTGCTCTCCTTCCATGTCACATTACATACATAATGTTTGTTACAAAAGTAGCAAGGCAGTACAACTACTGGTTGCATCTATTCCAAGAGAAGAGAAAAAACCAGTTCATTCCTCTGGCTTGGAAAGACGGGGACTTCGTGTTGAGGAACTTCAACAAAATTGATGAATTCGTAGCCCATTTCAGCAACTTGAACCTATGATATGTTGAAAGCCTAAGAGGGTTCGACCCCAATAAATTTTTTTTACTACATTTACAAACACTTGGCTTTGACAATTATTTTTTCAAAAAACACCTAACCGAAAATAGAGACACTGACGACAACACTCCTGCTTCTGATGTCGATGACCTAGACACACTGCAAAGCACCACTGAATTGTGCAAGCAACATTGAAAAGGCCCCAATGAGAAGAGTGTTCAATCGACAAATAACACTCCCAAAAGTACGACATCCTGAAGCATCGCTCCAACGGCCCAGCACAACAACAAAGCAACTCATAATTCTTCAAACGGAGGAGGAGATAACGACCCTCCTCACCCTAAAATTGATAGTTCTCACAAGCTTCCAGTGGACATGAAAAGAAAAAAAAATTGTGGGACAGGCGGAAGAGCCCGAAATTGAGAGTGAGAACATGGAACTTGAGCCTGATCTGGATAGCGTATTCTGCTACCTTGATCATCCTAGAGACGCGATCTAGAATAGCCGTCCAATGGACATATCTGATACTGAAAATTTTGACGAAGATGAATCCTTCATGTTCCATATTGCTATTTTTGATAGCCAGCCCAAAAAATTAATTATTGAAAAGAAGATGTAAAAAATAAGAAAGGAAAATCTCGTTTAGAGTTTAACCTTGCGAAAATGTGATCGTCCCAAATATGTCGACTTCACATTGCGACCGCAGATGCTCTTGATGATTCCATTGGAGGCATTGAGACCGAGAACGCCAGACTGAAGGACCGGGTCAAGGAATTGGAAGAAGCTTTGATTCCTATGCCATTGCTTGCCAATCCTTTGGTAATAGCCATGCTTGCTACCCCTACAGCCAAGTTAAAAGGATCCTCCAGCCTCCTCACATTGTGTAGAGGATATGTGAAGAATAATATCAAGAAAATAATGGAACTAATTACTGAAGCATGGGAAACATCACAAACCATGACTTCCCTTGGAACGAGGGCACATAATTTGCTTGAACATTTGCAGGCATATTTGAAAGATGAAGAACCTTTCTATTTAGACACGGTCCTTCCTTTTGGCACCATTGTCAACAACATGAAAGAAACGAGAAGAGGACAACAAGATCTCCCATCCAAAAACCAGATCGGTCAATTAATTACATGTTGGAAAGAAAAAGTGAAGAATCCGCATCTCATTGTCCAGTCATGTGAACAAGCCATATCAAAGAAAGAAAATTATTCACAAAGCTTACTAGAATAGACTTAGCTGGAAGGACCAATGACTTCCAATACCCCAACTTAATCGTCAACTCCTTGCCCTTAACTAAGCAAGCCTTCAATAAACAGGTTGATATTTTTAAGGCGTTGTCTTTGGAAATGTTTTACAACATCCTTGAATATGATCAAGATGGCGTCGACAACTAGCTAGTCGACTATTCGGTACATAATGAAGAAATTGATCAGGCTTTGCGTAATCTTTCTATCGACTTCAGGGAATTAGAAAATTAACTTTTCAACATAAAAATCCGGAATGAGATCAACGCCACCCCAATGAGAAGCTACATTGAAGAATGGCTTGAAAGGGAATTGAAGTAGGTCACCGACGAAAGGCAACATGCAATTTCCACGATTCTAGTAGTCGTCGACCACATCAATGAAAAGGTATCATCAAACAAATAACAAAAGGGGTCATATGTACCATCACTGTAAGTCTATACCGATCACATCTTGCTTTGTTTATCAACCCAATTATTCTACTTTTTTAAATAGAAATGTCTAGCCAAAAACTAATACCTTTCAATTTATTCTTTTCAGGTATTACACTCTACCATCATCCACTTCTTCTTTCCACAGTCCTATTTCTTTTCCATATTTCTCTTATGGTCCGCGGGATCCCCAATCTCAATCTATATGACAAACACATTTAAATTTCCAGGAATATGTAACAAACAATGTTATTTTTTGATATATTTCAAATAAAACTGTTTTTTTATCTCCTTTTATATTTATGTCCTCATAGAGTTTTATCTTCCACTATGTTTATGGTTCCACTATGCTTATTGTCCGCAGGAGCCCCAATCCCATTCTATATGAAAAATGCATTTAAATTTCCAGGAATATGTAACTTTTTTTATATATTTCAAATTAAACTGTTTTTTTATCTCCTTTTATATTTATGTTGTCATAAATTTTTATCTTCCACTATGTTGAATGTCAAGAAATTGTATTTATTTAATTTGAATATAACTTTTTTTGTCCTGCCACATATAGAGACAAAATAGACATAAATTTTCAACATAGCAAAATAGATTTTATACTTTCAAAAAATAAATGGGACTCTAGAGGCCACGTGTCATTTACTGCATGGATACCACCTATGCTTCATGTTGCTTGCCACATCTCCGCTACAGTTTCCATTTGCCTTCGCTACTTTTTCCCATCCTTGTGCATTTATTCCCAATTCAACCCGGCAGGGACTACGCTGCCATGCAACACTTGTTTACACCAGTTTCTTCTAGTTGTTGTTGATTTCACCTCTACTTGTCTTTTACCAACGCTAAGTTTTGAAACATTATCACAAATAATAATAAGTTGAATTGATGTAATGCAATGCATGCGAATATTGGCAAAGAAAAGGAAGTGAAAGCTTGAATTGGGTTGGGTCATCCAAATGATGACAATGCGAGACATTTACATGAATTGATTTAGTAAAATAATATATTTAAAATAAATACATGATTTGTAGGTGAATTCCATGGATGGTGGGCGAGGTTACCCACATCTTCATCTTAGTTGTTATTATACCTGCCGATAGGCTGGTATATAGCGATGAGTTCACCATTGACTACCTATTAATCCACCTATTGACCAAAAATTTATATGGTTTTCTAATGTTACACTTTAACAATTAATTTTTTTTATTTATTTCAATTATTTAAAATATTTTTTGGAAAAATCTTATTGGCTATTCAAATGCACCTCTTATTGCCGAGCTGAGGGCGATTCATAAATGCGGAGTCTCATCTCATTACTTGTAAGTAAGGTCTGCTACATGTCACTGCAGTCGATGCATTGCAGAGCAGAACCCTTGTCAGTATCCTTGCAGGACGTGATGTGTGCCGAGGATGCCCAGAATCCACTGTACATTGCTTGAAAAATATCTTCTTTAGTTAGGGACTGTGATGTGTGTCGACTCCTGCGGATGCTCAGAAGCGGTGGGTTGGGTTGGGGTGGGGTGGCAGTCTTGGAAAGTTTTAGTTGTTAGATAGTTCTTTTCCCAATCCAAATGTTTGAAAGCGAAACATGGATTTTGCGTCAATCGAACGACTCTGTGAAGTTTTGAGATGGATTGCATCTGCGGGACAATAGGACTGTCTGAAGCCGTCTTTGGTGCACGGACGCAATTCTTGGTTGTCCGCCTGTTCGAATCCTGCAAGCTTCTTGTTTTCCGAGGTCTTTGAATAACGAAGAAGGGCTTCTAAATGAAGGAGATGACAAAGATACTGGGCGGGACACTGAGAAGAAATAATCCATGCCTGACGCCAGATGAATGGAGCAACCATCATAAATCTAAACATTGGAGAGCTTATAGAGCCCAAAGGTCGTGTGATGGCTATGTTCGGTTTTTCCTCTGGATTTTTATGCTGCTACATCTGTGTTGTGCTGGGCCGGATTTGTTATGGCTTATGGCCTGGAAACCCGAGAAGCCTGAGACTATGGGGGATGTGATCCAGAATCCCCTGGTTCAATCTGGTGACCTGGTTACTCGTGTTCTTGCGAAGGAAAGTTACACGCAGGGACGCTTGAGAAAGAACATATTTTCTGATTCAAGCGCAAAGCATTCAGGTACTGTGGGTTGCTGACCTTTTTGTGTTTTTCGATTGAGTTTCTCATGTATCTATTTTTGCGTTTCAGTATTTTTTGATGTGAAGGTATTTGTTTACAATCTCCCATCGGAGTTCAACGAGGATTGGCTTGTGGACAGCTGCTACGCCAGTCATTTGTTCACTGCAGAGGTTGCCATATACTGTGCTTTGTTGAATAGCTCTCTATGTGTGTTCGATCCCTGAGAAGTTGATTTTTTCTTCGTTCATGTCTATGTTGCGTGTAATTTTAGTACCAAGAATGGGTTCCGAGCTCTGGGCCATGCACGGTCGCTTCTTGTTTGAGCTTGCATGCACTTATAGTTGTAACTCTTATTGACTGTCCTTTAACTAAAGGCTTCAACATGGCGGGGCCAAAAGGTTCACGAGCAATTTAGTGACACGGACGAACTTGGCGGCACCATCAAATAATCTAGAGTTTCCCTCTTCTTTGGGTACAAACTAAGGATGAACAAACACACTACGAAAACTAAGTACGAAATCCACTCCCACAAGACCCACATCGACAGAGATTATGAGATCGAAAAAACTAAGTACGAAAGCCAGTCCCGCAAGACCCACATCGACATAGATTTCGAGATCGAAACCCTTGCCCCATGAGGAATTATTCTTTGATTTCCTCGAACAATCCAGCCACAACCAGTCGTGCTTGCAGATGCATATAAAAATCGCATAAACTGACTCAGGGTAACAATTTTCCCTCAAGATTTTTCTTTAAACTGAGTAAGCATGTAGACTGTAGAGGTTTCTGTTATGTTTAATAGTTGTCACTCATGGATACATGAACCTTCTGTAAATTGTAGGTTAATTGCTGGTCGGGGGTGCTGGGAATTGGGCGTTCAGTTATTTAATGGCGGTTAAACATTTCCGGTGGATATAGTTCTATCGTTACTTATTGTAAAATACGCAGTTCAGTTTCCGTGAGAGTATAATCGTAAATTTACAAGGGAAATGATCTTTCACATATCTTTTTATTTTGAAAATCAGTGATTTATGTATAGCATAGGTCACAGTTACCTTAAGGTGAGCAAACTAATCTTCAACAAATAAAGATTTGTGGTGGAGAAATGTCTACCTATAGCTGGAGCTGATGAGGAAAAAACTTGAAACTGTGGACAACTGTAAGTTAACAGACTTAATGTCGTTTTCTTTAATATTTATCGAATCGCTATCTATGTTTTCATTAATTTCTATCTAATTGATATATTCTTCTATAAAAGAGCAGAGTAAAACAGCGGTAAAAACCCCAAGGTTACTGACAACAGTACCTCAATTAGGGCCTCTTCGCACATAAATGAAATAGAATATATTTTCGATCTTTGATATAGCTTTGGAGGTACTTAAAGAACTCCCAAGGACATGCAACTTTTCGAGTGCATTATAGGCCCCTTGTTGGGGGGTGATACCTTTGAATAAATTAAAACAAAGTAGCTCTCGTGAAATAGTTGATAATCAAATAAACTTCTTACTCTCTAAAATACTCTTTGAAATCTCGAAAAATTAGTTGACATTATCCTTTGCAGAGTATATAAAGAGAATCCTATGCAAAGTGGGATTGATTCCATTCATTTTCTTTCCATTTTCATCGCTGGATGTTTAGTTTATTTTTCCTTAGGCAACACCAGTATTCGAAGTAGCTGTGAGTTGGCATAATATCCTAATGATAGTTGGCCTAGTTTCAACGATCACTACACAACAAGTTTGGAGCAGTGTTGTGAGACCTGGGCAAGATACGTGAGTCTTTTTGGGTCTCCCCGGTCAATCCTGGAACTGGTAATCAGTATAAACTTGGCCTGAAACTTGCCTGAAAATGAAAATCGCCAAAACTCATCGAACCCTGCTCAAACTTGTCAGACCTGCCAAGTCTTGAACCAAGCCTTGCTGAGAAATATGCCGAGTCCTGAACCGAGCGTTGCAGGTCTATTTTCAGAGTTTTGCCAAGTCTATCTGCCAAGTTTCATCGAGTCCTGAACTGAGTTTTGTTGAGTCGCTGAGATTTCTGAGTTCCATGTTGGCCGAGTTTTTGYTGACTCCGAGTCTRACAACCTTGGTTTGGACTTTGGAGTGTACAAGGATGAAACTTTTGTATTTGAAAAGTGTGAAGCGATGCAATTGTCATCTATTCAAAGAGTATATGCTAAGTCTTCATTATATCTAAACAACCTTCCTCCTACCTACTCATGCAAGTAGACAAGTGCATGAGATCTAGATCGTATATCTAGCTTCTCACAATCTTTTCCCAAGGCAATCAGATGGGTCGAATAGCTACAGAGTTGAAAATCAAGAATTTATCCATTTTAGTTACTGTTTATTTGGGAAGATCTTCAAACTTTCTAGCACATCCCTTTTGCCATAGGAAGTAGAGAGTGACCATCTTGATTACCTACCAGACACTAGAAACGGACTTGGGGCAACACCAAGGATCCTCTAGAAAGACAGGCCACTGACGCGACGTGACTTGAACATACCTGTAAAAAGGCCTTGTATTCAAGTTCAAACAGGCGTCTCCAAAAAACATGGCCAACATCTTATGGATTTCTGCAATAGCTACAATTTCCATCTATTAGTCTTGTTTTATGAAGCCTTCTTTTAGTAAAACGTTTTAAGTTTTTAATATTTTCCAGGTACATTTTTTGGATTGTGAAAACATTAACGTCATAAGTTTTTAATATTTTTCAGGTACATTTTTTGGATTGTGAAAACATCAACGTCAAATGAAATTATTTCACTAAAGTTGACAAAGAAACTATAGAAATCTGTCTAAAACAAATTATTCAATTATAAAGGAAATTATTACATTACATATGAATAAATGATAAAGAAGCACAAAGCCGTAAGCGACCATCTGACTTCACAGAATTAAAATTCATCATATCAATGCAAGTCTGCCACTTGCGAAACAAAGAACAATGAAGAGACAGAGGGAGCATCACTGCAATCAACCAGGGAACGAGAGAGCATGTTTATAGTCTACCACTCTTCAAAGAGAAAAATAGTCGATCTCAAATAGAGAGCGTTCTGTTGCATGTTATCAAACGATAAGCTTAGGTACCTTAGGGAAGGTAGAGAAATCAAAGCAAGCCAATTACCATCCAGCCAAGTCCAAAGCTTAAAAAATACATTATCATAGACCATTAACTCAGGCCCTAGCTACTACCAAATATCAGGTACCTCAGGAAAGGTAGAGAAATCAGAGCAAGCCAATTACCATCTAGCCAAGTCCAAAGCTTAATTTTTTTTTATCATAGACCATTAACTGAGGCCCTAGCTACTACCAAATATATGAGCCAAATATATCATATACGTGCCGCTATGCAGAAATTGAGAATAGCTAAATCGCAAAGGCTGAATTCCTGCATAGCGGCAGGTATATGCTACTCTGTAGCCTTGTTAAATAAATGGATTTGAAAAAAATCTTTTTTCTAGAACAATTCTTTAACTGATTTGAATTCTATTGAAATGGGTGCTAAATGTCCATCTCCCCATGCCAATGTTATTGCCCCCAAAGATGCTTGTCTTATCATAAATTGATTCATGCCAATGATATTGCCCCCAAAAGATGCTTGTCTTATCATAAATTGATTCATTAATTTTATTTGAGGTTTATAATGTCATATGATTTTTTTAATCTTTTACATTTCTTTCATTTGTTGTAATGAGAATTCAAAGTTTACTAGAAATATATTTTACCAAAAATGTAATATTATTTTAGGAAGAATTATGAAATTTATAAATGTTGAATATAAAAATTTGTATATATTTTTCTCATTTTTAATTATATTTTTTTATATTTAATAAGTTTTATATTTTAAATATATTTATTAAAATATTATATTTTTAAGCATGTTAATTGTTTTATTGACAAAATTTCTAAATAATTATATGATAATTTTTTTTTTAATAAAATATGATGTTTTTATAAAATATAATTTTTTGGTGGATGCTAAAAGGGGTAAATCATTTTGCTAGTTAGGGATTCAATTCTAGAACAAACAACAACACTAATCCATTTGAGCTACAAGCTGAAATATAATATTTTTATATGTATAATTTATTATTATTATATATATAACCGAGAGAGTTAGTTCAATTGGTAGAGTTAGACATAAGTTTTTCATGTTTGTTATTTGTTACATCTTCCAATCTCTTGATTCTTCCGATGGTTTACCATCCATGAAACATGAGGAAGTCTTCCAACATCCATAAACATTTCCAACATTCACAAAGAGGATGACTCTTCATCATGAAAAGGAACTTCAACCCAAATGACGACTCATGATCTCATCCAACCATAACTATTTCTACTTCTACCATAGTAAGAAGTGCAAAATTTTCTCTAACATAGACTAATCAATAGTCATGAAAATGTACAATTTTGAACCATTAGAACTAAAGATGACATAGCTTTGCACACTAATCTTATTAACTAAATGTTAAAATTTAATTAAGATGGACTAATCTTATTAATTTGAAATTAAAATTTAATTATAATAGATTGCATGAAACTAGATCTTCATTAGTATTTTGTATATCTTATATATAATCAACCCAAACAAAGCTCTCTATATCTATATCTAGTAACCTCATAAAATTAATTATTATAATGTGTATTTGATTTTGGAGAAGAAAAAAAAAAAAAAAAAAAAATTAACAATATTAAAAATTCAAAATACTCAAGGTAATATTAATAATTTTAATAATTTGATTTTTTTCACAAATTTAAAATAACTCTTCCAAATTCATATATTATATAACTATTCCAAATTCAAATATTATATAGCATTAAATATTGTTTACATCTTTATTATATCTGTTTTTTTTAAATAAAATATATTAATTTTCCTTATTAATCAAAAAAAACTTAATTGTATCTATTATTTTTTAAATAAAATATATTATTTTTTTTTTATCAATAAACTTAATTGTATCTATTATTTTTTAAATAAAATATATTATTTTTTTTATCAATAGATAAAATTTATAAATAATTTTAAGGTGTTGTAAATGATTTTTTTTCCACATAAATCTGCACAAAATCACTATTTTTTGTTGTTTAAAATCCATTTATGAATGTAAAAATGGATCGAACACGCTGAAAAACTTAGGCACTCGGATTATACAAATAATTACTCAAATATGTGGATCTAGCAATTTCTCACCAGATTTCAGGCAAAAGTTCCCATAAAATATCACAAAAATTTAAACTAGTGCTAATTTTAAGGCAACCATCTTTACAACTATTTCCTTAAATAAAACTTAAGCATAATTTTAAGGCATGGATCTTTGCAACTATTTCCCTTATTAGTTCATTGTTGACTTTAATTTTGTGTGCTATATCCAATGTGTAACGTAGGAAATCAATATATGTATTTTTTTAAATAATAAAAAAAACATATTTCTGGATTTGAACTTGTGAGTTCTTAAGAGGAAACACATGTTCTTAACCATTAGGCCCACTCAGACTATATTTTGAAATAGTTTGACAATAAGTACAAGAACTATGGCCTCTATTTTCCTTGCAAAATAAGTAGAAGCTTTGTCACACTTCAATCAAAAGGCTACAACAACGTCATGATGGAAGTGGTCGGATTCGAATGTGATCAGTTTCAATGACATTTTGCCTTTGGGATGGTTGTACAACATATACTGACAAGTAAGTATTCCAGACATGAAAATACAAAAGGGGCAATTTATGAACATAGTACACTCCCGTTACATGGAGATATATAATGTTTTTGAAATTTTATATTTTTAAATTATTTTATTTATTTGATAAATAATTTTCAAACTAGAAAATAAAGATGGATAAATTATCTATAAACATTAATATAAATTAATAAAATTATTTTTTATAAATTTTAATTAATAAAATAAAAAATTTATTTAAAAAATTAATAAAAATCAAAACAATTACACCCAAAAGCAATTACAAGATAATTCGCCGGATTAACCTAACACATAAATCTATCTTTTTAAAATATGACAAACTAAAAACAAATAAAATAGATAATAAATCTATATACTAAACCAAGTGCATGCCACTCAAAACAATTTAAATTGAAAAATTCAACTAGAAAACAATATCACTCTAATTTGATTTTTAAATAAATGATTTATGGGTTTTCTAGATTAAAAATATTATCATTCATTTAAAAAAATAAAATAATATTATAAAAGATAATATATTTATAAAAGTTATTTAAACTACTTTTTTTCTATTGGTTGTATTCAATTATATTGCTTAAATTTATCTATTCATAAGTAATATTATCTATTGTTATAAATAATATTCTATTGATAAATATAAAAGATCGATTCGAGAGCCTGCGACCAAGTGAACCGTGAGCTTGCGCGCGTCTGTTCCAGGCTCCCTCCCGCTGCCATGGAGGTGCTGGGCTCCTCCCTTGACGCCCACCCCAACTGCTGAGGAAGTCTTCAATCGTTTGCTTGCCTCCCTACCGAAAAAGAAGACCTCCGAATCCCCCAAGTTCGTGAAAAGGTTAGAAGATATTCCTGAGATCTCCCTCCCCCAGAGAAACTGATCCAGGTCGCCCTGTCGTTGACGGATCGTGCCTTGGTGGGACAGTTTACTGGCCTTTGGCCCTCACCAAAAGCAACAGAGAACTGGGTGACCAAAAACTGGAAACCCTTGATTAAGAATAATGTAACCTCTTATTTCCTGGGAAGAGGCTTCTTTTTGTTTGAATTCACTGCAAAAGAGGACAAAGATCTTATTTTTCGGAACGGGCCCTATTTCATGGGCCCTCAGGGCCTATATCTTAACAAGTGGACGCTAAACTTCGATCCAGAAGTGGATGTCCCTACTGCCATTCCAGTATGGGTCAGGTTGCCGAACCTCCCAATTCACTATTGGAATTGGGACTCTTTGCAACACATAGGTAATGCACTGGGCAAGTTTATCGATCGGGGTAACAATAAGGACCAATATGACTGCGCTCGAATCTGTGTTGAGGTCAATCTAGAGGTGGGTCTACCGGAGGCAATAAAAATCAAAGTCGACAGCTGGACTCATATGCAGAAATTAGACTACGAGCAGCTACCGTTCAAGTGTCCTAAATGTCATGTCTATGGACATTTTGCCAGGGGCTGCCCGAGCAATGGTGAGAAAGCAAGTGAGAAGGAGGAAGGCTGGAACCAGATCAAACATACAAAAAGCTCCCATAAAACCCCTAGATCCGGGGCTCCAAAAGACAAAGGCCCCCAGCCGGCTCCGGATCAGCATGGCCTCTCCCTAATCGACCAATCAAATAAATTCAGGCCCTTAAGCTCAGCATCAGATGAAATCCTGGAGGTCAAAAAACAAAAGTCATTGTCTCCTGACAAAGGGGTATCCTTAGCTCTGAGGATAGGGGAAAGCGCCTCTGAAAGCCTCAAGGACAAACAAGCTGAAGTTGAAGAGGAGGAACAAGATTCAGAGGAGTCGGAAGAGGAAGGAGAAATAGGGGACACACAAACTTCAGCCAGAAGATCGACAAGATGCCGAAAGTCTGCCCGAGATAAAAGAGAGCAGGAAACTTACAAAGATAAGCTTCAGGGTAGCCAACAACCCCTTGAGAAACTATTGGCAAAAACCTCGAAGATGACAAGGAACCAGGCACAGGGCTCCAAGGGAGCCCAACACGCCCAGAAAAGTAAGTGATGAAGGTCGTCTCCTGGAACTGCAGGGGTATGGGGAATAAATTAAAAGAAGAAGTCGTGAGAAGCCTCGTAAGAATAGAAGCCCCTGATATTCTCTTAATCCAGGAGACAAAAATGGAGGGCAAAGACTTCCTTCAAATTAGCAAGAAATTCTGGAAGAAAGGTGGAGGTTAGGCTATTTCGGCGAGAGGAGCCTCAGGGGGGTTAGGCTCCCTTTGGAACAACAACAAGTACATGCTGATCACTGAAATTTCAAATGATCATTGGCTATTTTTGAAACTTCAGCTTATGGACACAAAGGAGGTCATCAACCTCTTCAACGTTTACGTACCAGTCAACGCAGGGGAAAAAAAATCTTATTGGGACTCTATCAGGCATCTGGCAGAAACAAAGAATCTGGAAAATGTCATCATCGTCGGCGACCTTAACCTCACCCTGCTTTCGTCAGAAAAGCGAGGAGGCAGTATTGTTAGGAGCCCGGCAAGAGAATGGGTGGAGGACCTCATGCAAGAGTGGGACCTTCTCGGCATCAAGCCCTCCAATGGTAAGTACACCTGGTCAAATAAAAGAATAGGACCTGGTCATATTGCAGCAAGACTTGATAGATTTATTGTTCAAAGTTCTTTCCTTCTATTAGGGCTAGAGGCTAGTATGCATATTCTCCCTTGCAGTGTATCAGACCATAAGCCCATAAAACTTGAATTCCTGGTCCAAAAAAATCTAGGTCCTATTCCTTTCAGATTCAGCCCTTTATGGGTCATTGGATTTCATGACGAAGGTAGAGGAAAGTTGGAGGGAGCCTATCAAGGGATCTCCTTTCTACGTCTGGGAGGAAAAACTCAGAAGAGTGAAAGCAGTCCTGAAAAGCTGGGCCAAAACCCTCCCTAATCCAGCTTTTGAAAGAAAACAAGTTCAAGCCAACTTGGAGCTCCACCATCTACAGACGGAAAGTGCAGAAATCACAAAAGAAATTTTAGACAAGGAAGCAGATTTACAGCAGAAGTTTCACGAAGCCTATTTGTCGGAGGAAGAATATTGGAGACAGAAATCTCGCAGCATTTGGCTAAAAGTGGGAGATAGGAACACCTCCTTCTTCCACAAACAAGCCTAAGTGGGAAGAAACTTTAATTCCATTGCAGAAATCAAAGAAGATGCCACTACTCACAAAGATTTTGCTAACATCAAAAGGGCAGTTTATTCCCATTTAAAAAACCTTTACAGTGAAGAAGGGGAGAGGGACCATAATTCCAAATTCCTCGAGGTTGTTCCTTCAATGATCACCAAGAGAATGAACCAGACTCTCGAAGCTAAGGTGACCAAAGAAGAAATTAACACTGTCCTTTTCACCATGGAGCCTGACAAAACCCCCAGACCAGATGGTTTTACAACCAGATTTTTTCAAATCTGTTGGCAGATAGTCGAAAAGGACTTGCATAAACTAGTCCTGAAGTCCCAAGCATGCCAGAAAATTGGGGGCAACACTAATTCTGCCTTCCTTGCCCTCATCCCTAAGGAAAAGGGAGCCAATGTCTTCAACAGATTTCACCCTATATCTCTCTGCAATATTGGCTACAAGTTGATAACAAAGGTGATTGCCAGCAGATTGAAAAGTTTGCTCCCTTCTATTATCCTCGAGAATCAAGGGGGATTTGTTCAGGGGAGACATATCAGGGACAACTTTATCCTAGTTCAAGAGGCGATACAATCAAGTCTGAATCGAAAAGAACAGGGCATGGTCATCAAGCTTGATCTCGCAAATGCCTTTGATCGTGTCAGACACAGTTTCCTTTTTGACGTTATGCATAAATTTGGATTCGGGAGCAACTTCATCAACTGGATTCGGGCTTGTATTGCTGAACCTTGGATTGCTCCCTTGGTGAATGGGCGAGCAACGGAATTCTTCAAAGCCTCAAGAGGGCTCCGACAGGGGTGCCCTCTCTCCCCCCTCCTTTTCGTCCTCCAAGCTTCTGTTTTAAGCTTTTATTTGGAAAAAAAACAGGTAGACCAAGAGATAATGGGCCTGAACATTGCAAGAGGAGTCAAAAATGTTAATCATGCGTTATTCGCAGACGATTCTCTCTTGATGGGTCCAGCCACCTTGACTTCGGCTGCTCACTTCAAAGGAGTGTTGGATGACTACTGCGAGGCTACGGGAAGTATCCTAAACAAAGGGAAATGCCAGATTTACTGTTGGAATGTTCCTGGCAGCACTCTCAATGCCATTTCCAGATGCTTGGGCTTTGCAGCCTCTTCTAACTGGTCTTCTTTCAATTACCTGGGACTTCCAATTTTTCAAAAGGCAACTTTTAGCAGAGATTGGCTCCCTCTCCTAGATCACTTCAAGCTCAAGATTCAGGCCCGGGGCTTCTCTTGGCTCAATCATGCTGGTAAAACAATGCTTATCAAGGTTGTCCTTAATAGTCTCCTAATCTTTCAATTTTCTGTTATGTTGGCTCCAGCTTGTATCCTCAAGAAAATGGAAGAGTACATTCGCAATTTCTTCTGGAAAGGCGGTAAGCTAAATGAAAAGAGAATCCCCATGGTAAGATGGGACAAAATAAACAAGCCCCTGTTAGAAGGCGGTCTGAATTTTAAAGATCTCAGAGTTCAAAATGTGGCAATGGGAGCCAAGCAAGTCTGGAAAATAATTGCTCCAAAGCCAGGTTGGGCGCAAATTGCACAGTGGAAAAAATACTTCAGGGGTCAAAGAAAACGCTGCCTTGACAGCTCTCTTCCAAAAAACGGATCACTCCTCTTCAAGCTCTGTGTTAAAGCTATCTCTCTGATAAACCTTAATGCGTATTGGATCTCGGGCAATGGCAAACTCATCAAAATCTGGGAAGATAGAATCATGGATCACCCCCCACTCGCCGAATTTAGCTCGCTGCGCGCGCTTAGAGTGTGGATGGATAACGCGGGCCTCAATATGCTTTGGGATATCCCATGTTGGGAAGAATCCAATTGGCTTGGTTGGAAGACGCTCCAGGTTCCTTTGGAGCCGAAGCAAGATGTTGATACTCTTCTCAAATACCTGAAGGACATGGCCCCGATCCACGCCAGGAGACAAGATAAACGTGGCTGGGGCTCCCAATCCGGTAGCTATACAGTGCGTCTAGGCTACGAAAAATTGATGCAACAACCTCACGTCCCTCCTAACCCAACGACTTGGAAGGGGCTTTGGAGTCATAAAACAATTCCTAAAATAGATTTTTTCTGCTGGCTTATGTGCCATAATAAAATTTTGACAGGGGATCGCTTGAAGAAAAGAGGCATTCATGGGCCCTCACGATGCATAATGTGCCTCGAAAATGAAGAGAACCTTAGTCACTTAATGCTGGAATGTAAGTTTGCTCGAGAGATCTGGAATGAGGCTCTGGAACCCTGGAGTTACGCTTTTACCTGTCCCACCTCCATCGCTGAGTTGTTTGCTACCTGGCAGAGTAGCTATCCAGGGGCATTTCCAAAAAATGAAGGCTTCAAGGTGATTTGACACTCCCTGCCAAAAATCATTTGTTGGCAAATTTGGCTTGAAAGGAACAGGAGAATTTTCAGACATCAAGTGCAGGAGGTGAAGTTTGCTTCGGCCATAATCAAACACCAATTGAAGGAAATAAACACCAATTGAAGGAAAGCCTAGACGTCCAACTTGAGGCAACAAATTTAAGCCAGCAGGAAATTGATTGGGGAGAAAGGTGGCGAGACAAAGCAAGCCAAACAAAGATTGGCAAATTCGACTCAACGAAAAAGACTTTTCAGCTTGGTTTTTTAACCATTCTCAACACACTCTTCTCTTCGACGGGGCAGCCAAAGGCAATCCCGGGAAAGCTGGAGCAGGTGGTGTCATTAAGAATCCAGCAGGAAAAATTGAACATAGATTCGCCTGGGGTTTGGGCCACAATACCAGCGTCTTGCTCTGTTTCAAGGTCTCAAACAAGTCAAAGAGCGAGGCATCAAAGAGGTTAATGTAATTGGTGACTCTTAGACGATTATAAAAGCTATAGTGGACAATTCCCCTCCCAAAGACCTTAGGTTAGCAAGATTGGTGTCAAGAATCAAGTCCCTAATTAAGTCCTTTCTGAGTATAAATTTCTTCCATGTGCTCAGGGAGAATAACAAGGACGCTGACGCAGAAGCCAACAAAGCAACTCTTCTTTCAGCAAGCTCCCTTCTAAGAGACAGGGACGAGGATTGGGATCCCATTCCTTAAGAGAGTTTAGTACTTGCATGTTCTTCCGCATTTTGCTGAATCAATTCGTCTGTATTCACAAGTTAAGGAATATAACAGAGATTGAGTCACTTGCTAGTTGTAGAAATCTCTGGTTTTTGAGTATCTGGGCATTGGAAGCACTCGCAGTAGAGGAAAACTTGACTGCTCCTCATTTTTGTAATCGGATTAAAGGCATTTAAGCCAAGTGATAAATACAATCCCATAACCGTTCCTGTAAAAAAAAAGAATATTCTATTAATATATATATATATATATATATAATTTAAAATTTTCATACAAAATAATATAGAGTACTTATTACTTGTGCAATTAATTATATAATAGGTTTAATTATTCATTATATATTTTTAAACTTTATTAGCAGGGACTAAGCTACCATGCAACCCTTGTTTTATTTATGTTAAATCATTATTCGTTTAAAGTTATTAAAAAATGCAACCGCTTTTAAAGTTTTTAAAAAATGCAATGATAAAACACAACTTATTAATTTCCCATATTAATTGAACAAAACTTAATTGTATCTATTGTTTTTAAAATAAAATATATTAATTTTTGTAATCAATTAGATAAAACTTAAACAAAATTTTAAGGCGTTGTCTAACTGTTTTACAAACTGATTTTTTTTCCTATATAAATCTGCATGAAACCATTATTTTTTGTTATTTAAAATTCATTTTTGAATGCAAAAATGAATTCAACATGCTGAAAAACCCTTAGTAAAATATTTAAACTATCAATAATATTAAAACAATCATCTTTACAACTATTTCCCTAAATAAAAATTAAACATAATTTTAAAACATAGATCTTAGCAATTATTTCCTTTATTTTATTTATGTTAAATCATTATTAGTTTAAAGTTATTAAAAAATGCAACGATTTATTCGTTTAAAGTTGTTAAAAAATGCAACGATAAAACAATGTTATTTACCCCTTTTCACAGTTAAAAGAAAAACAACGTAGATCCTTTTAAACATGTTTTTAAAAAATAAAAAATTATATTAGAAATGTGCTTCTTCTACACACTTCTTTTAAAAATGTTTTTAAAAAATAAAAAATAATATTAGAAATGTGCTTCTTCTACACACTTTTACATTATTCATATCTTTGCTCTAATAACATAGAAAATTGAGTGCGTGAAAGTAGTAGAAGATGGGATTACATAGCAGTATCGGTGTGAAACACATTACAAGTTGTGTGAACATAAGTGGAGATGGCACCCAGGAGGAACACAGGTATCAAAGAGTTCTACGCTCAGAAGAAGAATACCCCACCCGTCAAGTCCAAGGATCGGACCCCGGCAACAAAGAGACAAATTGATACGGTACCTGCAACATACGATGATGCTAGGCCGTCTACTGGAACACTAGGTTCGGACTCTGCGCAGCCGGCGGCTCTCATCGCTAAGGGCCGTAGAGATTACAATGGTTGGTTTCTTCTCTTTTTCGTTCCTGCATTCTCATAATTTTACTGGCTACTAGTTAACGAAAACAATAAGCGTCAAATCACATTCACTTGTTTAAGGATAATTTGGGAGTTGAATGATATGCGGTTGATTGGGTGGATTCGGGAAGTTTAATGAATTAGGGTTTATGGTGGAAAATGGAGTTCCATTTGAGTAGGGCTAGAGCCAGCATTTTCGCCTCGACGTTGAAATTAGGAGAGCTTATATCTTTTTAAAAAACTGCCAATTCTGCTGAAAACTGGGCTGCCAACTCTGATCTAAAGGTTGTTAGCGAGTCAGATTTTCTTTGGAAATGGGGGTTCTTAAGTGATTTTGTGTATAATTAATTAATTTGTTATTATATCGAAATTTTTCTTCAAGAAACACACACGAATTTGAGGGCTTCACAGCATGACATGGACTCCCTTTCACTTTTGGATTAATGCTTGCTAATCCGAAGGGGGTGTCCCTAAGGTAATCTTGCTAAATTAAACTCCGAGGATCTGCAAACTAGAGCCTCAAATCAGTGAGAAAAGAATTCAGACCTGCAATTGAAGATTGCAGATCAGCAGACAGATTCTCGAAATCTGTGAACTGAACTTCTCAATCAACATTTGAAACTTGTAAAAATTTGCTTTGAAGTGTGTGTATGACCAGTGCCAATTCCACGTGGGCTATGGAGAAAATGAAATAGAAGAAAATCAGCAAGGTAGTTCGAAATTGAATCTTGCTGATTAAAAGAATCCTAAAACCGAATCATTAAATCTAAAAGAGAGAAATCACACATGAATTGAATTCTCAGTCAAATATTTTCATAAACTAACAAGTAGACTTCCATTGATCATAGATAACAAGAGTACATAGTTTTGACAAATTTCAGATACAAACTTGTTTCGAGGAACCAAAGGGGACTTAGATTGGTTGTCGCTGCGTCAGACCTTGTTGACCTATTAGAG